>JBBPOC010000453.1:0-17131 GCA_038091235.1 Tylopilus rubrobrunneus | reverse complement strand
GACCAAATAAACATCTTTCGAACTTCGTGTTAAGGTCTCCTGCCCATGTGCAGGATCACTTCTTTGTTGGTTGTTGGCATCCTTGCTGTCCAACACCTTCTGCTTCAGTCCGGGTCAACCTCTGGCCAGATTGTCTTTCTTCCTTTCGCATCCTGGTTGGGTCGCCATGTACCCCAATAGGATCACTTTCCGTTTGGTTCCGCTTCATTTCTCGTCCTTTCCTTCGTCATTTCCATCCGGAACTTCCGCTTCCGCATTTCCTGCGATCCGGATTAGTCCGGATTGTTCTCGCAGTGTCCAGAAAGGTGCTGTCTACCCCTTCTCTTTCATACAACCAACATCCGACCCACAGGACACTTCCATCGTGTCCACACTCGCACCCATTTCTTATATTCCACTTGGAATTGTTGTTCCCACAACATTTGAGAGGTGCAGGGGGCAAGAAGAGTTGGTGGAGCAAACATGCTTGGAGGGAGATAAGAGATTCCCATGAGGGGATGGTGGTGGAGCAGAAGCAAGAGGCATCCAGACAAGGTACTATTGAGGACAAGGCAGAGCACTGGTGATAGAGTCAGTCAGGTGCATCTAGGTAAATAAAGCATAACTTAAAGGGTGTTTCAATATAAACAAATTGCAAGAATGGTTCTCTGCTTGAGGGAAATATCCCACATCCCATCTGTCAAATTGAAGTGGCCAATGATGATGGATAAGACACTTTGACACATTACAGGGTGTTAAATGTTGTCCACTGTGCCACTAGCATGTCACCACCATCTGATTGTTTCAGTACTTGTTCAGGATGCTGTGCTAAGTATTATTTATCTACTGACTTGGTATGCACACTGGTTAATACAACGGCTGTAAGAATAGAAGCAAAACAATCAACTCAATATTCAAGGGATCAGAACATGCAGAAGGCAATATGATGTATGTCATCAGGTGGCCCGTGGCCCATAGGGTTAATCATGACTGGGAATTCATGCAACTACCAGCCACACAATCATTTCCATGCAGCCTAGTAACACCAGTGGACCTGATTGGATCTTGTTGACCCTGACCATAGCCTTGTTGAGAAGCAGTCCAATCTTCAGTCCATCAGTGGAGAATGTTCATTATACTAGAACAACTGAAAAAGTGAATGAAACTTGTTTGAAATGTTCAGAACAGGGACTGGCTTTTATAAAGCAGGCATTGCCATGAAGGTGGCCCTACTGGTTATTGATTAGTAACTGCTGATTGTATGTATCATCCTTGATCATGACTCTTCAAGTTCTTCTCTTCTCCCTTTATTTTTTATTTTTTATTTTTTTATTATTTTTCACATAGTAAGGCCTGATGAGATTCAGTGGCAATTGCATTTCCCATGTCATGTGGTGCTGGGGGTGACACTGGAGTGAATGCTGCAGAGTTCTATCTTATTATTTATCTCCTATCGCTCGACAATGCCCAGATCTCCCATGTCATGTGGTCCTGTGCCATCACAGATTTGCTCTCCTGTCTGCATTCATTTCCCTCTGATCAAAGCACCACCAGGAGGTGCTCGTTAGGAGCAATTCTTGTGTAGCTCCCATATGGTGGGAGCAATTGCAGTGTCATGTAGATTTGAAAAGGGACCCAAAAGCAGGATAAGGGGGTCATTGCAGTGTTACTGGCATGCCGCAGCTGGAAAAGAGTGTGAGGCCAGAAGAGTGAGTCTGACTTGGAGGGTGCTAGCAACTCTAATATGAACATGATCAAATGTCATTGTACATAATGCAGTGGTAGTATGAATACTAAATTGCTAAGGATACAGACACTAGCCATACACTAAAGGAGGAAAAATAGTATTGGGGACACTACTCGACACAGCCAGTGGAAGTACCACCATTTTCTCACCAAGAAGATAGTATGCCCAGGCCTGGGCCACTACCCACTTCTTTGTGTTTGCATGTGACATACCCAGTCATTCAAGGAGGCTTTCTGCACACTGCTTTGCAAATGCAAGTTTCCCTTGCTCCTCCTCAGCCAAGGCAGACTGAGTCTTGTTGGAAGTGAGTTCCAGTTCCATCTCAAGAATGATGAGTATGAGGCTGATGAGACTCCTTTTACTGATCCTTCCTATTATATTGTTCAGAAATCTCTTTTTAGTGAACATGTTGAGAATTACATGGTGTCAATTGGTACTGCAGCACAATGAGCATCTGGCATAAAGTCCAAACATATCCATGCTAGTGGTTGTTCATGATCGCAGCCTTCTGTTTCATCTTCGACATATGAAGGACCACTTGGGTCAGATAGTCTGGTAGTTGTAAAAGTAATTGCCTGTGAATATGGCAGGTGCTGGAGTGTAGACAGCATGTAGGGTGCCTGCTGGTTGAAACCTGCATCAACAATGAGCCAGAATTCATACATATCGCAGAATTATGACTTACATGATGTCACCTTGTTCAAGGCAGACTACCACTATGTCATCATCAGGGAAGTTACTGTCTTCAAGATTCAGATTTCCAGCAGCAGAGAGGCATTCAACCAGTTGTTTCAACAACACTGGGTAGGCATTTGGTTTGGGTCACCCAACCATCCAGATTTTTGCACCAAGTTCTGCCTTTATTTGCATGTCTATTCCACAGCAGTCATAGTAGAAGTTGGTCAGGTATCCTGCTTGGCTGAGAAGCCTTCAAGCTTGTGAATTCCATGTTCCAGCCTGGATCATGGTGGGTGGTTGATTGAAACACTGTACAGCTGGTGTTGGGTGATTCCTGGATGCCACCTTCACTATCCAATAGTGGCTGGCAGTATGATTCCATGCCATCAAGCTAATCAAAGAGTGGCTTTGCCTGTGTCAAAGGGCTCTGGTTCATGTCCTTTTCATTGAGGTAATTTCCACAAATGGTCATGTCCAGGATAAGATCCATGAATTCAGCCAACATCATGTGCCTGTGATATGGGAGCTTGTCCTCTGTCTTCCAATCACAGTTGGTGGAAAGGAGTACCCCATCTACCCACTGGCTGTCAAACCCTAGGCCTTTGCCAAACAACATCCCTATGGACCCTGAAGCATGGGAGAACTCTTGCAGTTTGGCTGTCCAGCATTGTACCATCACAGCTGTTGATTAAGACATATGAGCCTCAATGTCTTCCACAAGCTTTCTTCATTTTTCAGCGACAAGGCCATTATTGTAGTTTTCTGGATGTCAGAGGGTGTCATGGACATCAATCTCCATAATGAGGTCACTGATAATGGACCAGTTCTTGGAGCTGGAAGAGTGGCCTTCCAATCAGAAACATTCCACTGATGGGCAGGCAGCTGCTGCCTTCATGAACATGCTCTCATTGTCCTGGGAAATATGTCAGTAGTATTCCAGCATTGTAAAACTACCTACAAAATCTATCCCTTTGCCACAGAATGGCATGTAGGTTCCAAAACTGCTGTCCCAGCATATCTTTTCACTATTTTCTGGGAACCCAAGGGAAGATGTGATGAATTTTTGCTGTTCAAATGTTAGATCTTTGTTTAGAGGTAGAGGTACACTGTATGCACTGGGTTGTCAGGGAAACTTTGCCCACCAGCATTGGTAAGACCTTCATGGAGACATTGATGTTGAGACATTAATGTTCTGTCATTGCTGTCAGTCCATACCACCGTATTGAACCAGGCTGAGACTTACTACTCCTAGAATTACTTCCTTCACCTGCATGTTCTGCTTCTATGTCCCTTCTGTCTTCTATGTCACTCTCCCTGCCAGTGGGTCTTTCTGTACCAGATATTGCTGCTATCTTCAAGTTGCATTGAAATCATGATATGCAATTGCAAAACTGCATCTTCACCTGGTATTGCAGAACCTGCCACAAAATCTTTTACTATGCTCAGTTCTTCAACCTCAGAAGAGATATAATAAGCAGGGAAGCTAACCATTAGCTAGGAAAGCTACAGTGACTCAATTGATCTTTGTAAGTGTTTCTTGATAGTTCTTGAGCAACTTTGTAGAATGAAATCAATTCTTTCCATCAAATTAGTATAAAGGGTCCGAGTCCTTACCTCAAATTCCAGTATTTTTAGTGTTCAAAAACTTGTTGCTCATACAGTGCAGTGTATCACAGGCTTCTTAAAATCATGGCTGCCATGCACTGCCTTGTATCTCTGCTTGTATCCCAGGGGCTACAATATCCTTGTCAATTGCCTGGGATGCAAATCACTTGAGTACCTTTCCATTCATGATTGTGGAAATGATTTCTACCCTGGCAGTTCGCATTTGTCAAAGCAGCTTTCCATTGCCCCATTATTATCTCCACCATTTGTTTAATGGACAGGTGAGTAGTGTGTTGAGAACACCTAGGGAATGAGCCCAAGCATCCTGGTGATGAATTAGCCTACAATGTCTTTTGCATCATCTATAGTAATGAAAGGTTGACCTGAAAGTGGTCTGATCCTAGTGACTGACTTAGTTTTCTGCTAAGTACTAATTAAGCCTGAGGTTTGATAGAAGATAAAAAGGTTTACCCTGAGAGCTAGATCTGCTTGACAGATCTTATGTAATAGGAATCTGATGTGATCTGCTTGATAGACCTGTAGGTAATGATCCTTCTAATTTGATTGACAAACTATGAAGAGATCTAGATCTAATCTATGTGATAATAGAAGTAGATCTATCAAGTAATATGAGTGATCCCAAAAGGGAAATGAAAAGGAGATATTGAGATATGAGATGCCAAAAGCTGCCAGGCTCCTCCACAGTCCCTAGTGGTGAATTGCAAGGCTTTTATTCAAGTGCATATTAGGTAGTACATATTAGACAGTGTCACATGATCTTTTTGAACTCCTCAACTTTAATAGTCCTTGCATTCACCATGGAGGCTGCAAAAAAACATTTGTAAACAGACACTGCCACAGCACTGCATCTCTTTGGACTTAAAAAAAATCAAAATCACATAAACAGAAGTTAGGGTTATATGATTTTACAGCACAACTTGCCAGTGGGCCATTGTGACACTTTTTTCCTATTCAATACCTTAATGATACCTGGGTTTTCAACACCTAAGAATATACATGGCATCAAATAGAGTTCAAAGACTCAGAATGAAAACCCTCATATGTCCCCTCCTGGACCTAGCCCCAACACAGCTAAAAGCAACATGCCTAGTCCCTGGAGCGGCTTTTTGTTTTTACCCATGCCAGAAGGCATTGTTTTATATGGTTCATCATTGCATCCATGAAAGATGACACAATTTAACATTGGTGCATGGTTGTAATTAGGTGGTTACTGTAAGGAATATACTACTGACTTTTGGTCACGTTCACCAGCGAGACATTTTGTTGTTGGTTATTTGTATCATCATGATCACTGTCCAACACCTTCTGCTTTAGTCCAAGTCAACCTCTGGCTGAATTATATTTCACTCTCTTCCTATCCTTCTATCCTGATTGGGTCACCATGTGCTCAAAAATAAGATTGCATTCCACTTGCTTTCATATTGTTTTTCATCATTTCCTTTGTCATACCATTGTTATTTCCATTCAGAACTTTCACTTTCCATGTTTCCCATAATCCAGATTAGTCCAGATTGTTCTCATAGCATCTGCAAAGGCATTGTCTACCCTTTCCATATCATACTATCAATCTACAATCCATAGGACACTTCTATTGCCACATTTCTTACATTCAAGTTAGCAGAGTGTTCAGCCTAAATATTGTACATACAGTGGGTCAAAACAACAGGTGTTTTAGAAGGCTCTGGCCTGGGTGTGTTAATAACAGCCTGTGTAGTGTGTTTCCCTAATAGCACCATGAGCACACTGGCAGGGGTTAGTATGAGTGTTGTGTTGTCACTGCCTGTGCTGTTGGTTATGGTAGTGATATTGGGGATAGCTATGGGGGAGTTCACAGGGCTCTCAAGCAATGAAAGGGTTGAACTGGATGGTGGGGTGGGATCTTTAGTGTTGGTGGGAACTGGATGTGGCACACTTGCAGCAGGTTCTTGGGCAGTTGAAGGCAGGATTGTTGTGGACAGTAAGGGAGATACTTGGTCCAAAGATTCCGTCGGAAAAGCCAGCTCAGGCATTTTGATGGAAATGGAGGGTGAAGCAGGTGGTGGTAGTTCTAGATCTCCCACAGGGACTATTGAAGTTTTTAGCAGGATTTGGTTGCTGGCAGAAGTGGGCAGCATGCGTAAGGAAGTGAAGAAGTCAGGTGACACAATTGATGATGCTGGGAAAGGCTCAGTGGGTTGGTCGCCGTTATCAGAAACTAGAGCAGATGTGTAGAATGAGTACAAAAACATGCTAGAAAAATGACTTACATTTTGGTTTCTTCTTGATGACCTCAGATTTGATTACTCTGGGTTTTCACTTTCAACCCACAGAAGGTGTTTCATTGTTGGCCCAATTTCCCTTATCATCAAGTTTATTGCAAACCCATCCAGAGTAGTCCATTGAGCATAGAAAATTAAGCTTCCAGTTGTTCTCACCAAGTTGCATAATGAGGAAAGCATGGTAAGTATGCAACCAAACAATCTGCTTAGCTATTGCACTTGCTTTTCCCTAGCTCTTTAGAGCCATTTCCTTGTTGACAAGCTCCACCCATCAAGCTTAGATAGTCCTCCAGATGGCCTTGATGGTATCCTCTAAGGCAGGCTTTCCTTCCTCGTCTTCAATGAAAGTGACCTTGGATCAAGTGTCAGCAATGGCAGTAGCAGTATTCATCCATTCATTATATTTGACTTGGTTCCAAAATCAGAGCTTTGGGTTTGTGGTCTTTGGCATGGGAATAGGAAGGGTATTCATATCTGCCTTGTGCAGTCCTTTAACCGTCCCAACTTGCACTACTCAGTTCGCCAGAAACCAAGCTTGAAAAAGGACCTTGTGCAACACCTTGCAAGTTTTGTCAAGATGCACTATCCAATGGACACTGGCATTGTTGAGCAAGGTGCTATCATGCAGGTATCAACAACAAGGAGCACAGGGAGGTTGGATGGAGGGTAGATGCAAGGCCATCATAGTCATGGCATGTATCCGATATCTCCATGTGTATCATGGGCTCCAAGTCATCCCTCAATGGATCACTTTTGGAATGGGGGATGGCACACACCATGATATCCTTGCACACAACATCCTCACCTTGATATGCAGTTCAATTTGTTATTCATGCAACACCATCAAAGGGCGTGGGTGGGTATGTGCCACCTTGTCTAACTAGCTACTGCCCAGACTGACAGATGCCCCAGGTATTATCAGGAAACAGGGCGAGCTGGTTCAAACTATCAGGCCTCTGACTGCATCCTATGTACTAGTAGGAGTGTGTTGTCTCTAGGATTCTCGTTGCTGATGGCATCCTCTCCTCAGTCTACTCATACTAGTAGTATCATGACACGGTCAAGACTGAAGACATGATTCAGAGAATGAATTGACACAGATGACAGTGGTTTCAGCATAGGTGGAAGGTGTGTCTATATGGAGGGTGACGACCAGGTTGACAGTGGTAGATACCTCACCTCTCCCCCATCTCCCACACTGACCAGTCTCAGAGAAACCCTTCTCTGAGGCTTGGCTGCTGGTAATATGCCACAGCCCACCAAAGACCAAGGCACCATGGGCTATGCAGTGAGGCATGAGTGTGCAGCATGTAGTCTTAGGCACTAACATTCTGTGGAGGTCAATGATGCTTGATGAGTCTCTGAAGTTGAAGTCAGTATGGACCATGGCATGGCTAACATTTTCCATCATATGTCATGCATGTCATGCCCATTTGTGGCATGGGATGTCTGATGGAAGGTCTGAGCAGACATCAAAGGTTTTCCCACAAGCCTGGAAGTAGGGAGCAAAATAGAATTTCATGCATTAACTTGAATGTGATTCGAACACACAGTGTTCATACTAGGGCTAATGAAACATAACTGTTGTGGTGAAGTCCATTGAATGGTTTGTACTGTGGCTGAGGAGTCACCAGTTCGAGTCCCACTATTTTATTTTTTCTCTTTCCAGCTTGCTGCACAGCCCATACTGGAAAAACACCAGACACCAGAGTCTGAGATGTCTTGCCCAAGCTTCACAGGATAATATACAAACTGTTTCAAACATGCTGCTACATAGGCACATACACGTGATGTCTTGCTTACAAACTGCTAATAATTTCTGTCATTACTTTAAGAACTTAGTTTGGATCATAGTACACTCATTAGATTTCCCTTTTTTGGTACTTCATTCACTCACTTTGGACTTGCTCAAGGCTTCCTGCTTGGTTACATTTCCAAATGGTTCCCTCATTGGCACTGCCATCAAAAGCAAGTGCTTCAAGCAACATTTTATTGACATCTAAGCACTCAAGAAGTCCATAAGTCATGTATCCAAACCTTGTGCATGACAGTGATCCATACTAGTCATTGCATCCATGGCTGCATCAGAAGTACACCCCATTTATAGTATTGGCATTGTTGAGGACAACAGACCTGTTGCCCTGGAACAGGGTCTCCACCTTGTTTGCATGCTTGCCATCCACTGGCTTGGAGATGGCACAGCTTAGTGTTTTGAAAAGGCACAAGCAAAGTCCAAGTCCAAGCATTTGAGTTATGAATCCAAATCTTATCCATAAACAATGACCCAGACTGATTAGGATCATTTATTAGTGGCAGGCCTGAATGGCTAGGTCACTCAGCAGCAATCATAAGAGTTGTCACATCCATTGCTCTCGAGTTCACTGTAGAGGCAGTGCATTTTGCAGAAACCTCGCAGTAAAAGTAATGCATTCAATTATTTCTCTGCCAGAGACAGACTTGCTCATATCTCAGACAACAGGTAGTGAAAATTCCAACTTTGAAATTTTTGACAGTGTCCTTTTGTTTGTCTAAACAATAAATTTGGGAACTTATTTGGGTAGTCATTAAATTTGTCATAATGGTGCTGACACCCCGAGTTCCCCAACTCTGGGGCACTTTATGACACTACTACTTGATGCTCTTTGTCAGCCACCATGAGATAACTAGGAATGGAGGTCTTCTCCAAATTAGAGCAAAAAGGGGCGCAAGTGATAGCAGAGCACAAAGGAAGTTGATGGCATGAAGTGTGAGTTCATGATTACCATACATGGTAGCCCTAACCCTAATATTTAAATCCTAACCCTAAGATCAGCTGCCATATTGGGCAACTCAACAGATTGAGAAGTATAATTTTGCATAGCAATATCTTAAGAATGGGATTGCCAATTTGAATGAATGTTACACCATTAGAATATGCTTTTTGTGGGCTTTCAGATGATATAAAAATTGCAGCAAAAAAAAAGTTGACCTTAATTGACTATTGATAAATATGCCCTATAAAGGTGATGTCCATATACAATCACACAATACCAAGAATATCCATCTGAGGTGTTGAAAATAGAAAATAGAATGATTTGACACCAAGATGCCTACACAAGGGGCCATGCGGTACACACACTACTACCTACTCCTTATAGCAGCAACATAAAGTATCCTGCTAAACGATCTAAGGAAGACTTATATTGTTTCCAAGCTGCTGTTGACATACTCAACAAGCAAAGATCTAGCAAGCCTTATCATCCTACATCCACTAGGGGAAAGCTGCTCAAGCAAGCCCATAAACTCAACCAATAGTGCAAGAAAGGACTTAACAAGCCAAAGCGCAAAGCCTAACTTGCTTGACATTCTACATAGATACTGAAACCAAACATTCCCTTACTAACCAGATCACACAAATCCTATTACCCCTTTCTTTCTTTAACTATACAAACAACACTTAGTCAAACCAAACAAAGCCATAAGTAACCCAATTTTTGGGAATTCAATCAACTTTAGCCCATACCACATATTCACCACTGGATGCTGAGTGAACAAGATGGATGGAAGCCAAGAATGAGAGGGGGTTTCATAAGACCAGTTTCAGTTTTCATTTTGTCCAATTGGGTTTGATTTGGGACTGATATGATTGTATGGAGGTTCTCAAGATAATATGAGGAGCCAGTAGGAGGGATATTGAAGGCATCAACATCAGGATGATTGCTCCCATTGGGAATATGATTGCAGTCCAGTAAAAAAATTCCACCTACCATGACATGGCTCAATTATTTCCTGACTTATTTCCCAGGCTGAATCACCTAGACAATGAATGCCATTAGAAGCTCAAGAGCCTTTTTACATGGGATCAAGATGCTAATGTGGTCACATGGCTTCATAACAATCAGAATATATTCAAGATGGAGGTGTTTGGACCACCAATGATCTGTTGCAGCGTGCCTGACAAGAGGTTCATGAATGCTGTGAAGGCCTGCTTTAATACAAACCAACTCAAGGTCAAACACCTGGTCACAACTCTCATTACTATACTACTTTTCAACCTAATAGAATCCACATTCCTAGTGAAAGGATTCAAGCGCAACCTTCATATTGCTACACTGCTAGCACTATGAATCCAGCAATTGGAATGCCACCTTGAGGACGTAACCAAGGCTGTAGATATCCTCACCAATGCCCAGATCCAGTCCAAGTGACCATTTGAAAAGCAATTTGAAACCTGCTTAATTAAAGGATCCTACTCGCCAGAAGAATTAGTCCATTGGTCCCAGCATGGAACAGCCTACCCCACCTTTAGCTAGAAAAGCGAGAGAGCTCTTCATTAGGAGAAGGGATGGCTTACAATGCTGCAGCTGAGTATGCCAAGTTGCTTCCTGGTTTATTGTGTGCAATGCCAGCCTTGGGACTGGCACTCTTCCAACTCAGGCTTGGGGTGGTAACGCATGAAATCATACTAGTTCTGCTTATTCACTCCTTTTGCTTACCTTCCTCTCACTACATTTTGTTATCTGGACGAACTAGCTGAACCACCATCAGTGCATGGGACTGATTGTACCCTAGGTATTACTAGGTACATGTTTTCCCCTTTGTAGGAACCTCTGGTGGCACCATTAGGCTTTGACTCAAGCAGCGGTCCATTCCAGTGGTTGACATTAGGGAATTCACAGAGGCCACAAGGATGAAAGACCAAGTGGCACAGTGTATAGTCATGGTGGAAGAGGCAGGATGTGGAGCCAACACCATATGGTGTGGTGTATACAAGCATGGTGATATATTGGTAAGACAGTCCAGGTGTGCACCTGGCCATGGGAGATTCTACAAGTACATTGAAGTGGGGAATCATGACGCCTCCCGCAGCTTTGTAGTCTAGAAGTTTGACTTTGACAGAGTCTATAATGCAGTCAACATAATCTACCAGGAAGGGGAGGGTGTCCTCTCACTGGAAATATGGGTCATTCTCCTTCAAGATGGTTGCTACCTGGTATTTTTTGGGCATATTATGCCAGGTTTCCTGTAAGGCGGCTTTGATTATGTCCAGTTGGTCTGTGGTAAAACCTACAAGGTTGACCAGAGTGAGGGTAAGGTGTGTTTAACAAATAAGTGTGCTTCGGAGGTAATAGTTATTGCAGACTGGATTCTGAGGTTAAGAAGGTTCAATCTCATCCACAACGTAGTGGATCAGAAAGGTGTTGGGGCAGGACTCTAGGAGGAACCCAGTGACCAGGTAGAGGGGATAGACTTTATAGTTGGAGTCTTTCACATTGAGCACTTGGGAGACTTCATCAACTATGGTCTTGATACAACCGGTAATAATGGGGTTCATCCATGTGGGGTCTCTGCCCAAAGACCCTCACAATCAGCTTGGGGGTATCAATATTAATCCACTGTTGGAGCATACCACCACTTAGGTCCAGAGTCTATCAGCTGGCCCAGTAAGGCTAAGTGGATTACTGGAAAACCTCTCTCAGGTAGTACCAGGGTATATTTTGCTAGTTTCGCTCTCATGACATTTGGGGGGCTAACTTGGATGATCAGCTGGTGGTTTGCCTTTTTGATGGCTAGGAAGGAGTTGAGGAGTTCTTACTCCAATAGGGTGGACATGGGGGCCAGGAGCACAGGGCATGGGGGTGGTCAGTCACTTGAGCCTGGTGGGGGCAAGGGCAGATTGGACAACAGGTAAGTGACAGTGATTAGCAACTTGAAGCCATTTGATCTCTGAATAGAATACATGGGTATAGCTGCAATCAAAGGTTTAATGCTTACAAATGAGTGCATATTCATCTCCAGAAGCCTCGCTGATGGTGCCACTATGATTGCTGGTGTCATTGCTGAGCTGATAAACCTCCTCCATGATGGCTGCCAATGTGTCATACATGCATCACCTGGCTGCAACAATCAGCTTTCTCATACAACTGCCCCAGTTCTGGTTGGAAAACATGTGATTGATCGTGCTGATCTTGCCTGATGCCTGGTTGAGCATGGTGGGCATCTGAACATTCTTGCATTTTGCATCAACTTCCAGCTGGATCTTGACATCCCCACACTGAAGCTATGTTGATGCATGTGAGTCTGAGCATAATTGCCAATAGTACATTCTAAACTTACCACTGCCCCACAGATCTCCTTATGTCCACAGTGATGTAACTTGGAACAGTTCAAGGATGGGACATGAACCCATCCTTTCACCTTTGGCAGCTAGTTTAATGCTACCATATGGTGCATGAAATTGGACTGAAATGCCTTTACTATTTGTGAGTGTCATTCCCTGGACACTTTGGATATCTGCTGGTGGCACTGCATTCATAGGTGCTTATGAATAGGTCATTGGTAGTCTATTGGATAGATAGCCATGTGGCCACAAAAACTGGAAACACCTGATGAGATTCTATATGCCTCCTTCCTATTTTGTTGTTAACTGTACACAAAGTATATTGTACTAGTACACTCATTTTTCTTTTCAAAGAGTGCACATTTCCTTGTGTTCCTCTCATGGCATAACTAATCTATTTTTGGTGCCATTCTCCTTGGCTGGTGCCATCAAAAGATTTGTATTCCACCCTTGTAAGCATGAAACACCCATTCAGCTGGTCACAAGCCCCAAGTTTTTCTGCAAAATATTGTACATTAACATGCTGTCCAACCTTGCACATCATGTCCCACTAACACAGATTGACATTCCACTGGCAGTCACAGTATATCAGTATGTTGTCATTTTCTACACACTTCTGAAGTTATCAGAGAGAATTTGAAATAAGAGATACAAATTAGTATACCTATACTGATTTGCATGAGTGTATTCAAAGTACCTCTTGAAGAACTAATGGGGTGGGACAGCAAAAAGGCAGGATTCTTTAAGATATTAAAGATTCAATCCAATACCTGCAGGTGAGTGGTGTGTCTGAAACTGTTGGTTATACCCTAAGTATTTACTGAGATTGACATCATGCATGAAAAAGGTTTTGAAGCCTCAGAACCCTGCTGGACTTTGGGCACCTTCCATGCCAGAGAACACAGAAGCAATCAAGGAATATCCACTGAATAAATGGCCAACCTGGAACAAGCTGGTTCACTATCTTGACAGGGACCCATACATCTGGATAGAAGCTACATAGTCACTGAGGGAATGGAATTTATAGGTACAAAGATTGAGAGTCTTTGGTTTTCCCTCTGATGTCATAGCAGTAGACTTTAGATGCCCATACTAATGAGTGTGAGCCTCACAATATTGACACATTTCACTCTCACACTTGAGCTCTCTGGTATGAAATGCCAGGCATGTCTTCTCCATAAATATGCATGCAGACTCTCCTAGATGCCAGGTGACATCATCCATTACTTGGAGTGTTTCGTCTGCATGCACAGCTTTGCAAGGCCATGCCATTGACACAAAAGAGAGAGGAGCTTTAAAATGGCTGCATTGTGGGGGTCTAACAGTAATGCCTCAAATATGGGAAGGGCATACTAAGAAGCTGGATTTAGCAGAAGGCATGAGCAAAATCACATGACCCTATACCTGAAGGAGGTCTTCAAAATTGTGAGCAGTCATTCTTTGTAATTCCAATACATTGCTCAAAAACCATTGAATGGTACTCTTCCCAAATAAAGGGACTACTGCAGGTGGTACCTTGGAATCCAAAATGTGTTAGCTAGATGGCCGAGAGTGACATCATAGTTTGAGGATATACTTCCAGACCCCAAGCTCAAACTCATGCAATAAATTGACCATGAGCATGCAGAATAAGTTGAAACTGAAAGCATGGAGCCTCTCTGAGAAGGCATTCTGTGAAAGTCAGCTTAATTGTATCTGGCAGGAATTCATTTATGGCTACCATGGTGGGTACAAGAGACTCACCCTTGAGAAGGGTGTCCAATTTCATAGAGTTCACGGCATTGTTGCTTTCATAAATAAACCTTCAGGCCTTCAAGACCTGCTCTCATCGCCTGACATCATCAATACAAACCAATGATTGTTGTCAAAACATGTCCTGTTAGGAGCCCATATCAGGTATGTGTGTCATGGAAAGCATGCACTGTGGGTATGGGCATGTTCCAAGGTTGTAAATAGATGCTATCAGCACCCTATTCCAACATGTCAGTAGGAGACCTAGGATAATGTGAAACTGATACAAACTTCTTGGGATAATCTGCAGTATACGTGAATATCCTTGGATAGAAGCAACATCTGATACCATCACTACACAAAATGATAATCCTGTGCTGGTATGCATTCATACACTCTTCGTCAAGAAGGACTTCCCATTGCTTGTGGAAAAACTCCCACTGAGAATATGTAAAAATGTCTTGGGTTGCAGCTCTATCACCTAGCCGTTCTGTCAGAAAATCCTTGAAGTCATCCAGTAGCTGAGGTAGAGTGAGATGGGTGGTCAGCAGGAAAATCATGCACTGACTGCTTGGAAATATACTGCATGAGAGCAAAGGTTATTTTTCAATTGACATCTTCAGTATTTCAACTCATTTCCAAAAAAAATGTAGAGTGGCCATAACTTTGCATCACCAAACATGGTTAACTGAGTTCCATTGGACCAGAACATAAGTGCTGCAATGACATGAGGGAGGTCACACCCAGGTTCTGGGAGTGAGTCTTGAAGGGCTTGATGTGTCTTGAGGAATCATGATGTGGTGGACATGAAAAGTTCACCATGCACCCTAATGTCATTATGTATCTTTGTGATAGGGACGCTATTGCAGTTCATATGGTTTGAAATGGAAATGGGATGCATGAGTCAGGTTTGAAAATTTCTCCTTGATGACAAAAATGAGGAAGTGATGGTAGAATTCAGGAAAGGTGTATTCTTTTGGCTCTGGATTCCTCGATTGGCTATGAAAAAGGACTGAAATTGTCACTGAAGAACATTTCCAGCCTTGGTCCACACCCAACCACTCTGGGTGATCTTTATCAAACTGATTTTCCCCAAGGTGCCTGTCAATGGAATCCTATGGTATTTGTGACATGGCAGAAGATGAAAAGGTGGGATTGCCAATGATACAGAGAAGTTGTTTGAAAATTTCTTTAGATTTCTAGGTGCCTTGGTTCCAATACCAATTCCCAAGGTACATTGAGCACTCATTGGAACACAGATGATACAGATTCTTTGTAGAACCTATTGAGGGCGCCAGTGAATGGGTGCATGGAGGACAAATATTATCGACAGAATAGGGGTCTTCAGGGTCATGGTGGGAAAGGGAATGGGAGTAAAACACCCCAAATGTACTTTAATGTAGTGAATATTGACTGCTATGATTGTATCTTAGGAATACTATTCCTACAAAAATATCATGCAAGTATTGACTTTGCAAGACAAAGTTTTTATATCAGCAAGACAACAATTGCCTTATTGATGGAGAATGATTTGGTCAAACAACCTATCCATTCTCCTTCCTGAGATCATTGACTCTTGAGCCCTATGCAGCTGAAGTGGCCTCATGAGGGCTCTAAAGGGGAAGGGATTGGAGGAACAATACCACCCATAACCCAAAAGGTGAAAATATCACCAGAACAACAATTTTCAGCAAAGAATGTGCAAAGAATGCATGAAAAGGACAAGAAATTGTCCAATGAGGATATATTTTAACTTAGGGAACAATGATTCCAAAAATATATGATTGGAAGGAATGGTCCCAAGACTTCCTTTATTGTGGAAAATAAACCATAAAATCCTACTATTTGAGGAAGGGAAGCAATATGCCTACCATCTTCCTTGCTGCACAGATGTACTGAAACAGCAATTGTTGGACAAGATCCAACTATATAGTGATGCTGGTTGGTGGGTCATGAAAAGTGTCCCACAGGCTGCTCCAATGCTTTGCATCCCAAAGAAAAACAGGAACTAAGAACAGTCATTGATTGTTAGAAGCAGAACAACAACACAATTAGGGACATGACCCTGTTTTCAGATCAGGACCAGATCTGAATGGATGTAGCCCAAGTGGAATATTACTCAAAAATATATCAAGTATAGAAGGCTTGAGTATGACGACAGCAACAGCACAAGACTAGTGGGAATACTCACTAGTAGCAGTACTGAAGGTAGAAGAGAGTAGAGAGCTGAAGTTAGGAACTGTATAATCCTAGGTAGTGATCCAACTGGTAGGAGGTCAAGAGCACTTAGATTATACAGTGAATGAAAGCCCAGACTATATACTGGAAGAACATCTGTTTGTACTTATGTATCTACAGTTTAAAGCAGGATTGTCATATACCATCCTAACTTTGACCTTCCAGAGCCATCTCTGATTCCCTCACCTTGAACTCTGATGTATTCTCACTCAGGAGTTCACCTCTAACCTCCAGGCTTCTGTTACATTACACTTTCACATTTTTCTGACTCACTTACGTCTCCTCCATTCTCCATTTGTATTAGATTCACTTCTTAATTATCTTTAAACCTGTGTCTCACTTAGTAGCATAGCTCTGGCTATATTTCCCTTTGTTTCTGTTTTACTCATCTCCATTTTGCATTTACCAATCACTTACTAATGCAATGAACTCCATAGTATATAAAGTGTAGATTTATGTATCTAGTTTTAGCTTTGTTATTGACTTTGATGAATCCTCCTGACCTTTGATTGTCTCCAATCCTTCTATCTCTGACCTTCTCCTAAATCCAGGACACATGACCTAGCAAGAGGGCAGCACACAAGCTAAACCTGAAGTCCCATTATGTCCATAACTCCAAAGTTCTGGAGTTTGACCTGAAGGATTGCACAGTCCTAACAAGGCTCATGGAATGTTCTATGATGTTCCATGGAGATGGATTAATCATAAATGATATCATACACAGCATATGCTGACTGATCATATTATCTATGAGTTATCATAATCATGTCATCA
>JBBPOC010000452.1:0-17179 GCA_038091235.1 Tylopilus rubrobrunneus | reverse complement strand
AGACAAAGGGGTATGTCTACCTAGTTACATTACACGCTGTTGTCATGTTTATGCAGACCTCCATCAGCTTGATATTGCTGCACTCAGGAGAGCCCGAGCGCAATTTGAGCTCCAACTCCTCAACGAGCATGATCAAGACCAATGCCCACCTGATGTAATCGAGTGTTCGGATGCGGCGCTGAGGACCCTCATGCACATATTTGATAAAGCGGAGGAGACAAACAACTTTCGGTACGTTACAACTTACACTTATTCTCCTGTTGTGTTGGTTGGCCCTGATAGATATGAAGATGGCGACAAAAACGTAGTTGTCACCCCTTTTTGGCGCTCTTATGACCCTGGGCATGGGGACTATCTCTCCTTACTCGTCCAAACCGAGCCGCTGTTTAGAAGTCTCCCAGCTGCCCCAAGAGTTGTCGCACCAAAAGTCTCACTCAATGATATTGGAAGTGGAAGTATGTGGTATATTTTGACTCGTGGGGTGCACTGTTTAATGGGGATGTAGGCTCTGGAGGCTGCCTCAGTCCAAGCAAGGCAAGGACGGTGGTCTTTCTTGTAACAAGGGGTGAATGAATGGATATGACTTTTCTTGGCGGAACGCAGCATGCTTTGTTACTACCTGGTTATCGAGGGAGTCGGGGGCTGGCGCCTTCGAGCGCCGCTACGATTACTAATGGCCACCATTGAATGCCGTTGTAGATGCCAGTGGCGATCAAAACCCACAGCGTTTTCGTGCCAAGCGTCTTCCGTCCACCAGGTGAGTTGCAAGAGTGCGATTTTGAGCAGGAGCATGATGACCATCAAGACACCGCAGGTGGCCTTCAAGTTGAGGTACGCCCACCTGGTTGCTGCACCAAGGGCGCCTGTGTTACGCGCTTCTTCGACGATGACCTTGTCGGTGGTTAGTTTTGGCCGCGGAGCTTCGGAGCGGCAACACTCTTGCGTTTGTCATCCTGCTTCGCTTTATCATCGGAGTCGCCAGGACGTCGCTGAGCAGACGAGTGAGCTCCCCATTCGGGCCAGGAGCTCGTCGAAGGAACCTTGCTCGAAGATGGTACCGTCGGAGACAACAATGATATGGTCGACCTGGTTGAGGTACCGGAGCTGACGAGTAACGAGAACGCGCGTTTTTCCCTGCAATCCATGCCTGATGCAGTTGTTGAAGACGGTGCGGCCAACTTGAATGCGAGGATCCAAGGCAGCAAGAACGTCATTGAAGAGGTAGACGTCAGCGTCGGAATAGGCTGCGCGGGAAAGAGGGAGACGGGGCCCCTCTCTGTCCACCACTGAAATTGCTTCCTTTCTCACTCGTTTGCGTGGCCATGCCCTGGGGGAAGGTCTCGAGGTCCGAGTCGAAGCACGTAATCTGGATGGCCTTCTGGAGCTGACGCATGTCGGTTGGACGACCGAACAAGATGTTGTCCTGAATAGTGGAGGTCTGAACCCAGGGTTGTTGGGCGCAGCATGCGATGCAGTAAACTCGGCCAGAGATGCTCACCATCTCGCCAATGAGAGCGGACAAGAGAGAGCTCTTTCCAGACCCGACATTGCCAACAATAGCTGTGAAGGAACCCCTGCGGATTGTCAGGTTCACATCGTGAAGGAAAGCAAGAGGGCCGGGAACTCACTCGGGGGAGGAAGATCAAGTTCTCACCCGGGTTGTGGCAGACGGTGGTGACCAGCTTCTTAATACCATCGAAGGCAGACTGATGCGAGGCGGTCCAGGGAAGGAAGGTGAGCTCAGCGGCTTTCATGGTAGGCGGATTAAGAACCGCAGTTAATTTCGCCAAGTCCGGGAGATGGTCATGGTCCGCCAAATGCCGCAACGAGACCCAGGAAGCGGCATACTAAATTGGCCTGCACGGGGCGAGGCCAATTCCAGTTTCAACCTCGATCCCGCACGTGGAGATATGATGGCCTTAAAAGTCGATTTCTGGCGACGAAATGGAAGAACGGATAGCAGTTCGAATTGCAGGTCCTCGCGTAGTCGGAGAACCTTGTCGACTGAGGGAGTCACAGGGACGCGAGGTACAGGCTCGGAGCGTGGAGGACGTAGGAGTTCGTAATTGGAGTCACTGGCAATATAGCAAGTGAACTCGCGGTCTACGACAATCTTGTTTCGATGTAAAAATGGGAAACCAAGGATGATGGGTTCACGCAGGGAAGAGGCGACAACAGCACGAACGGACAAGCTTTGGAAACGAAATGCAATGATCAGGACGGCGCCTATAACAAGGCGGCCGCGTTTTGCGCAAAATGGGTCAACGGCAATAACCAAGTTTTGTGCACCGGGGTCTCAGATTAGGTTGTCAAGAGAACGTCCAGTGTCGGTTGAACTTCGAGGTGATGAAGCTGACAAAGGCAAGGGCCGAGGGGAATGACATTGCATCCCGTCGAGGATTCAAGCCAAAGTTGGAGCATTGATGGATCTCTCGACTAGCAAGCGATCCAAAGTAGGCTACCTGGCAGAAGACAGGACGCGAATCATTGGCATAAAGGATTGGAAATAGATGCTATAAACCACTGGTTACCAACTCTGACCATGTACAAAGTGGGTGGGAATTTTCGGTTCGGCGGACATCTAACGCGGCATCACAGAGAGCACGCAGACAAGGTGACACCCAGACTTACGAACACCCAGCGCCCTCCATTTGCAATGTTGGCTCGGTAAATCACGATGGCTGAAATGTGGCGACCGCAGCTCCATGCTGGAACGACTATATGCAGCGCAATGGCAGCGCGCTAGAGCGCCACTGAGGGCAAGGGCATTGCGCTACCCGCAGTTCACCGCAGGCAGGGCAGGGGACAACGCGCTAGAATACCACTACCCGCAGTTCACCGCAGGCAGGGCAGGGGCAACGCAATAGAACGCCACTACCCGCAGTTCACCGCAGGCAGGGCAGGGACAACGCGCTAGAATACCACTACCCGCAGTTCACCGCAGGCAGGGCAGGGGCAACGCAATAGAACGCCACTACCCGCAGTTCACCGCAGGCAGGGCAGGGACAACGCGCTAGAACGCCACTACCCGCAGTTCACCGCAGGCAGGGCAGGGACAACGCGCTAGAACGCCACTACCCGCAGTTCACCGCAGGCAGGGCAGGGACAACGCGCTAAAACGCCACTACCCGCAGTTCACCGCAGGCAGGGCAGGGGCAACGCGCTAAAACGCCACTACCCGCAGTTCACCGCAGGCAGGGCAGCGAGATCAGGCCAGATGGCCTCACGGGAATGTTGAACTGGAGCGTCGCTGAGATAGCGGGAACACCGGGGCACTCACGAGGAAGGGAACGCAGGTGAGCGTACGCATTGTGGGAGAAGGGGGGAAAGAAAGGATGGCGAGATGCGGGTTGAAGCCTGCTATATATATGTTCGAGAACGGTGACGTCAGAGCGGCAGGAGCCAGGCGTTACGTCAGCCGCCGATTTGATCCGACGATTCAGCCGCAACGCCGTCCCCGCCTCACGTGTTTGCAGTTGTAGTGGGCCAGACTGGATTCACATATGGGTTGCGAACACGACCCAGCGATGTGGGATCTGCGTAGCCAAATCCAAGCCCTCGGGTGATGTCCAGACGGGTCAAGTTTTTTCCTGTCACAGCGTGCTTGACTTGGTATGCGTCTAGTAAAGGGAGAATAGAGCCATCCGCTGTGTTTACATTTACATACGATGCGAGTGAACGAAAGCGTTGGCATTGAAGAGGTCGAACGGGGTACATAGTCGCTGCCACTGTCAAGCAACCCTGGACTCGTCAAACGAGCCCGCTGAGCAGCGCTCCCAGGATGGATCATCAAGCATTTCCCCACCACCAATGCTGCGTCGGTGCGGGTTCAGGCCGCTGGTAACTTGACGGGTTCGTAATTCGCCGCCGCGTCGCTGTCATCGCGCCCGAGTCTTGTCCGCAGGGCAGCCCCTCAAAGGCATTCGGCGGGATTGAGAAGCCCCGCGATGTCCATCCTGTTCGCGTTGGTTTCCCCATCCAGCTAGTACCGCCCCTTTGACAGCGGGGTCGCGATTGGAATAAACGGGGGGATGGCTCGATGGGGGGAAGCATGTTGGCTTTACGCCGACAGTTTCGTTGCGCGTCGATGCCTTCCCCGGGCACCCACTTGCTTCGAGCCGACCTTTGGCCCGCAGCGCCTGATGAAATCAGAGCGATAGAGGTTGTTGAAGTGGATCGCAGAGTGGCCCTGCCGTGACGGAATCCGCTGTTGCAGAGTGGCGTTCGCGGGCGCTTCACTCACAACCGAGCGATGGGCTCACGCCAGAGGACGACGTTTTTTCAAGGCTCGCTGCACCCAGTTTACGCTTGGATTGGTCTTTTGCTTTTAGCACCTCGACGGTGGGACAGAGCCCCGCTACGCCCTTCACGTCGTCGGGTCTCAAATCCTACGTGTATCCTGAAATGACAGCGACGTAACGTATGGAGTGCCCCTCTGTGTGTAACCTGCCTGTCGGTTTCAAGCCTACTCAGAGTTCGGCCGAGGCATTCCATCTTCGTGATCTCGCTCGTCGCCATGCCTTGCCACGTCTCCGGCATGCTCAAAGCGGAAGCACATGGACACCATCAACCCTTGCTGCAGCCTCAGCGGGTGCGAACATTGCGCGATGACATGGCGACGTCTGACTGCATGCTAAAGGGACGTGCATAGAATTCACCTTGGTCTAGCGACTCTAAGAAAAAACGAACTGCTGGTGAACGGGCCAACGGCTCCACGGCGTGGCCAATACTGTCATAACCCAGGCGGGGACATTTGCGTGGCATTCCAGTTCTCAAACAGGTGGGTTTGACCCCACTTGTCACGGCTGAGAGCGGGATCGCGAATCTTGAAGGTCTTGGAGGGGCACGCGTGAGGAAGGTGGTTCCGGATGTCGTCGAAAACGCGCCGACAGCTCGCGAGCCCACAGCGGTGTTTTCCTCCCCTCTGGCCCGGGACCTCCTGGCGCGTGTCAGAGAGAGTAGCGTCGCCCGCACGACCTGCCTTACCTCTCGCTCACCTCCCAGAGGTACCTGTATCACGTCACCCACGCCGTCGCTCAAAGGTGCATATTGGCCCTTCTCTCGACATTTGTTGCTTCTCTTGATATGCTCCTCGATCTTGCGAAATGCCTTGTAGCATCCCATGCATTTGAAGAGGGCCTAGTCCCGACGCTGTTAGCTCGCATCGCCCATCGGACCTCACAAACGGACTCACCGCATCCGGGTCCCTCCGGAGCCGCTTTCGCCCAGCCACGGGCTCCGAGCTGGGTGGCAGGCTATCCGAGGACGCGAGCGTCTGACCGCCCGCCTGAGGCAGTTTCAAACGACGCCCGGGGCCTCCCCTGTCGACCCCGCAGACGGGCAATCGGTGGACCATGATCAAATGGCGCAGGAGATCTTGCTTCGGGTATTGCTTCATCCCGCAACTGGGGGAAGGGCACAGCGTGGCGCCCCCGTGGCTGATCAAGTCAGCGTGGGTGCCGAGGTGTGCCGCAAACACCGTCGGATCGTGGTACCTGACACCAAGGATGAGGGACACAACGCCTCCTTGCGTCGAGCAACACTCACTGAGCCATTCTCGCCGCCATGGACAGCCGGTCATCGTGAACACACCACGCGCAGAACATGGGGGAGAGGGTCACGCCATGCTCCGTGTGGCCGTGGTATTCCGGAAGCAGCCCCCCGAAGCCGCTCCCGGGTTCGTAGCCCACGCAGTTATCCACCGCCGGGTACACTTGGAGCCCTATCGGCGCAACGTCCCCGCTGTCGCCGTTGCGCTCCGAGAATGGGGCAAAGAGGTCCGTATAGTGGTCGGTGCAGTGGGTCTCCCACTCGAGGTCATCGCCGGCGTCATCCGACGAGAACCTGCGCTCAATGTCAGCCGTGCGAACCCCAGGGCAAGGTTGGGACCCGCTCACCACTCAAAACAGACGTAGCAGTAGTCGACCGTGGCGTGGTTGCGAATGCCAACCGAGTGGCAGCGAGACAAGTGCCGAGGCCAGTCTTGGACGCCGCCCTCGTGGCACGGGGCGCCGGCAGAATCGACCCACCTGCATGCGCGGGCCTGGCGGGTGTGCCTTTGAACGTGTTCGACGAATGCCTTCCGGGACGACCATACTTGGGCGGCGTCGACGCAGTTTTCCCAACGGCACTGAACGGCCTTGAAGTTCGCGGCCAGGGCTGCATCCGCTTCGTGTTGCTTCTTTCGGATGAAGCACTGGTGGATGTGGAACGCGGCGCCCCTCGGCATAGACCTGGCAGACGAGCATCGTGAGGTGGGCGCATGAAACGAACAGCCCTAGATGCTTACACGCATGGGGATCCGCAGGCGGGGCAGGCGCCGTCAGCGGTGGGGGACTCCCCGGGATAGCCCATGCGGTGGCACGAAGCCGGCATTCCCAGAAGGAGACGGCACGTCCCCACCAGCGCCTCGTGGGGGTCAGCGTCGACGACTTCCCCATACAGGCTGATGATCACGGCATCCGTGGTGGGCGCGGCGTGAGTCGAAGAAGCGCCGTCGAGGATAGCGCTGATCTCTGGGCGCGTGTGCCTCGCCAGCAGCTGGCGCCCCGCCGCGGAGAGCGCGGACATGGCGGGGGGAGTGGGCAGCGTCTGGGTGTGCGGTCAGGAATGTGCATCGGCTGAGTGGCAGCGAGCCCCTCACCGAACCCTCGAGCTGGCGCGAGGACGCCTCGGCAAAGTGCCTCTCCCTCGCCGCGCCCAGCAGGTACCTATATTCTCGAGTGAGGATCGCGGCGTGCTCTTGCCGGAGCGCGGCGGCTCGCTTGCGGAGCGAAGAGGCCTGGAAGGCGATCGCGGTGTCTCCGGAAGCGGCGAGGGCGTCAGCCTCGGAAAGAAGCTGGACAATAAACACGTGGGCGAAAACAGACATGCCACGCGCACCTCGTGTCTCTGGGTACGCAGGGCCACCAAAGTAGGATCGGTGTAGACGCCCATCTTGTCGTCGAGGGACACCGTCGTCGGCGCGTCAGGGTCTGCACCCTTCGACATGCTCTCCGCCACCTGAAAACGCAAAGGGGTGAGGGGCCATCGAACAAGGGGACCGACCCACCGCAATAAGCCCAAGCCGTGCGTCGTCCTGAAGGCCCGACTGGGCACCTTGAAGGTCCACGCGCACGGCCATACTTTCGTAGTTTCTCTGGGTTTCCCGGTGTCAGCCGCGGTCGAGCACGGAGAGAGACACCCTGACCTGGTAGGTCCTCGACTGCTCGGAATGCGCCATGAGCCTCTCCCGCTGCGCCGTACTCACGCTAGGTTCGTTCGCGATGCGATTGGCCGTGCCGCGACGGATGTCATACGGCCGAACCGCCACTTGGGGGTGATACTGTGTCAGCGTCGCCCTGTGACACGAAACCAATACTACCTGGGAAGCCGTTGAGGCAGCTAAAGAAGCGCAGGTGGCGGTATGCGTCCCCGTAGTTCATCGCCTTGGATTCGGAGGTGGCCCAGCCCTCCGCGGTCCGTACCTCGGCCCTGAACACGGGCAGGTCGCGCTTCGGCGTACGAACGCAGAGGGTGTGGACCGACGTGGGGGGGACCCTTGGCGAGACGATGTCCTCCAGGGCGTCGACGCCCTCCCAGACTTGGTCCAGGAGGCCCAGGGCCAGGAAGGGAGCGACAGGGCAGTACGGCCGCGCCGACCCGCGCTCAGGGAAGAGAAACACCGTTTTCGAATAGGACTCCACGTCCCGTCCGCCCTTGAGGAGGTGTGTGGTCACCTTGAGGGCGACGTCTGGCGTTGACGGCGAGTCGGGGCGGGGGAACACCGTGACAGCGATGTCCGCCCACTTGAGCGCCTCGTTCGTGCCCCGATAGCAGTTCGACTCCACCAGCGCACCGATCCGTTCGGCCGAGACGGCCAGCAGGTTCGTCAGGGCGATCGCCTGCAGCCGCATGCGGTTGGTGCGGAAGCGGCGGGCATCCGCATAGAACGCGTCGATGAGGATCCGAACGTCGATCTGGCTCGCGTAGTGCTTCTCGCGGCGCTTCGTCGACAGCTGGACGTGGCCGCGAAGGTCGGCGGAGCCGATGTAGCTGTGCACCTGCGCCCGCGCGTCGTTGGGAACGCTGACGTGGCCCTCGCGTGAGAGCAGCGAGAAGAGCGTCCAGACGTGGCTCGTGATCGTGCTCACGGTCACGTGGTCGGATAGCCGGCCCTGCAAGGTCATGGCCAGACACCGGACGAACGCCTTGAGCACCCCTGACAGTCAGACGGTCCCGCGGCGCGTGAGTGCAGAGAGCCACAAGAAGGAGAGACGTGACTCACCCGCCGACGGCGCGGCCATGTTGGGCGTGATGTCGGGCCCGAGGCGTCTGACCTCGGCCTCGTCCGAGCCCAGAACGAAGCTCCGCCACAGGTCCCGGACGCGGGCGTGGGCGCGCATGGTCGGGGGACGGATCGCCCTCGAATGCGACACCCCGTCGAGCGGCGCGCGATACCACGCCCGATCCTCCTCGCCGAGGCCGGCGAGGCGTTCTTGCAGGACTTCCTCGTCGCTGCGTCGCCGGCGTGTATGCAGCACCATGACGGAGGAACACAAGGCGCGTGGGGTGACATCATGCCATGGACGAGCTTGCCCGATTCGGACATGCCGCGCGCGTGTAGGCCGCCATGAGAAGGATGGAGACGCGCGCGCTCGCAACTACACGTCTGCAGGTCTTGCCATATCTGGCCGTGGTCACGTGCCATGCACCGCCGCGGCAATCACAGGCTTCTAACTATATAACTGGGCAAATTTCTTATGACCTGCGTGTGAACATTGAACTTGTACATACTACATACACCAAATTCTGATATACAAATCAGCCTGGTATTCCAGATAAATCCTTCAATGTACTAGTAGTTGAACGATTCAGTGGGTTCGAAGAGCATATATGTACAAAGTTCATTCTACAAGTCCTTGTTTACCACCTGGCAAACTTTAAGCATGGGTACAGCTGCTTACATAAGAATTTCACATTCGACAACGCCCGTTTGGGTGGCACGTGATACGCGGCTGTGCTACCCGCGCGGACCGATCGCAGCGTCGCCGCGTCACGGTCGTGTGGCGACCAGCCCAGTACTGGCGAAATTTTTTATCGAGGAACGGCGCGGGAACAGGAGCGAGTAGCGAGTGTTCAAGTTCGTATTCATGTACATACGCGAGCGCGCCCACCAACTAATTAATGTTGCCTGGTCCAGGCGACAAGGATGCCGAGACAATCTCGGCGCTATAATCTTTGATCCCCGTTGGAGGAGGTGGCGACGACGAAGGAGCTGGGGAGGTCAAGGGCAAATAGGACGGTTAGGGGGTGTCGGGGAGTAGGAGGCGTCGTGTATGCCACCGAACGACTTTAGGCAATCGCGTGAGGACGGGGGAGAGCGAGAGGACGAGGAAGAGGGCGAGGGCGTGTCGCCGTCGTCGCGTTGTCATGGCGGCTCGGGATGCCGTCAACACTGCATTTCGAGGAAGGGGCCTTCGCAGCAACATCTGCCAACTCTTGGAAATACTGACCGCGCTTATCGACCAATGGGACGGTTGAAGGGTTGGGTGCTGCTGCGAGCCTGGATGAGTACCAGTTCTAAGCCACCGCCACAGATTGCTTACCTAGGTCAAGTTCCTCGACCACAATGTAGGGCCTTTGACGAAATGGAACATCGCGGAAGAGCTCGTCCGTCTGAAGATTCTCTTGCAGAGGCTTGCCTGATCCCACAGTTTGGATACAATGACCGAGTCGGGTATCGTCGTACGTTGAAGTATGGTAGAGGGCGGAGCAATAGGCAGGAAGATTGAGAGGACATGCGTCATTGATCGCGTTCTTGAGGCCATCAAGCGAAGCGTTCGTGGTATTGACACCTCGAAAGACTCTCTTTTAGCGTTAGCCCCCGAAGCGTCTGTAGTAGAGGAACAGCCAGATGAGAATTCCAAGTACCAGTGCACACGCACCAACAACGAGATGGAGACTCAGTATTGCGACCGGGAATTCTGCGTGGCCCCGACATATATCACTGAAACTGTTGCTGAAGATCGAAGTCACAGACCTCATGCCTTGTCATTCGTATAAATGTTAGCATGTATTCGACAAATTCCTGCGACATGTCCGGCGCCCCCCCTGCTTTACTAGACCCAGCGCATGCGCCGGACTCGGACCACTTGCATGTCCGAGTCAACGTGTTTCCCACTGCCGAATGAGGTACACCTCAGCTCGCTTCGTCTGCCACAGGGTTCCCAATCCCAATTCCAGGCGACGCGCGCTCCCATCGGGTATACTCACCTCAGGCTGCATTATCTGAGTGGGCAACTCCGCCAAGCTCTCCGCGCCCCCACTGGCGAGACCCTGCCAATGTGAACAGCTGTGCCGCTTTCGAGAATGCACCCACTTCCTCAGCACCACCTCGGATCCAGAACGAGTATTCCTAACGCTCGGGAGAGAGAATTCCTAACAATGTGATGGAGTGCGTTGACATTGCCTATGCGGCGACGACGACGACGTGGTGTGTGGGGAGGATCGCGGCGCCCATGATCCAAGTGCCCATTGATGTACAGGAGAAGCGGGGATTGGTAGAATGGGGAGAGGGAAATGCTGTCGTGCAAGGTGGAATGAGTCACGTGATGTATGCATCACGAGTGTGATAAGTCGCGTCGCATTTTCAGACTCCGACATACCGCTTTTGTCTCCCTACCATCATCATACGTCCCCTCGGCGTTCTGAGTCTTCCTCATCGCCTCGAGTTCATCAGATAAGTAATATTTGCCCACCGAGTGTTCAAGGTTTCAGTCTCAATGACTTTCAAGATTTGGAGACCGGTCCATGGGTGGATTCAACCATAGGGGAGCGGATGTACTGGGTTATGTAAGCCCTGAGTAAGCACGCTCTCAGCTACAAGACACTTACCGGCACAGGTTTTGCTCTCCACTTGCAACAATGGTGCCGTTGTGCTCATTGGTGCGCCCATCCCTCACGCATTGGACAATGCAATGACAACAACGTGCTGTGGCGCTTGTTGTTGCGATCGTCCATGCACAATCCCTCTCCTTGACACAATGACGACGCGACGATGATGCTGCCTCGCTCACGCCTTGTCCCTGCCCACCCTCACGACGACAATGGCACCCTCGTGCCCATGCCCGCCTGCCACCCCCACCCCTACCCTCACTGACGAGTTGGCGACGATACGACAATATGACCTCATGAGACAACAATGCCACTCACGACGCGACGACGTCGACAAGCGCCTTCTCATCCTACCTCTCTCCCACGGATAACACTGCGCGCACCCTCGCCCTCGCCCTCACCGACGACACGACAATGCGACGCAGAGTTTCTATTTCGGCTTCCATCACGGTCCGATTTCGACAATAAGGTAATCTTGTGCCCATTTGAAGTGCACGAGAAGTGGGTGCGACCCACCAAGTCAATCAAGGGATATCGACACAATGTTCGGGATATATACATAGGTCCAAAGATGTTGATGAGCATGTACACCAGAATCTACTGTACGTCTACCGTACGGATGCCATCCATCAATTCACCCAACGACGTCTCCTCCCGAAGCTGGACCATGATCAAGCTGTCCGTCGCCACACGCCTGTACTGTGTACGCCCGAACGGTACGAGCAGTAGCGCACCAAACGGCTGCTTCAACCGAACGACGAGCCGCAGCGCACGCGTCGCCTCGTCGAATAAGGGTTTACCTCGCGCGAAATCCTCGTCGAGGAGAGGACCGATCCAGGGATGAATCAGGAGTGGGTCATTCACCCCTGATAAGTCATCTCCGGTTGCAATGTCGACATCGCCCAGCATGGGTGACGTCCCACGATAAACAGGCAAATCCGAATCGGCATTCGAATCAGAATGAGGGACGAGGGTTGCGATGGGGAAAACAATGCCAGGAAGTTGTAAGCGACCGGTAGAAAGTGTGAGTGAGGGGAGGCCATAGAGGCGCTTGTACAGCGGCGTAAGCAAGGAGTGTTTAGGTAATGATCCACGCAATGCCGTGACCAAGTCGTTCATCTTTGTGGTCTCGATGGACGCTGGAACATGCGGAGGAACGATGTTGTCGTATACAGTGAGCTCGGCAGGGAGGTAACTGTGGTGGCTTCCCGAACGGCCAGTCCATGCGAGGAGTGAGACGTTATCCGAACGCGGCAGTATGTACTCCAAGAGGCGAGCGACAGCCTGATTGCCCTCGCCATAGATGATCGGAAGTGCAACATTGAAGATCCCGAATAAAGAGTAAGCCGTATCTTCCTCGCGCCGTTTGACGCTTCGATGCGAGATACAACTTCTCGCGTGTCCTGTCCAGCCCCGGTCGAAGTGTCTCCAACTTCTCTTTTGAAAAGTCCATTGCCCGTTCCATTTCTGAAAGGATGACGGGCGACTCTTTGTGAATGAACATATCCAGTCCGAGGTAAAGCTTCCAGTCCTCGGTGTAGAACTGGACGACCTTGGAGGCAAGGTATTCCTGATATGTCCATCCCCGCGTGTTCCAGATGCTCCGCAATAGACAACCTATCTCCCGCGACTCTGAAGGGACGCCAAGAAGGTGGACGACAGTGAGAGATGAGCCACGGTACCACTTGAACATGGCAACCAGTGATTCTTGCACGACGCCCTTGTCGAGCTGGTTTACGCAACAAGTATCGCTCCAGGCCCACTTGAACCGGAGAGCTTGCACTACCTTGCAGAAATTTTGAAGCTTTTTGAACGCAGGTGAAGACGGGAGGTCGTAGATCGGCTTGTTGTCGACCTCCTGGAATGTCGGCTCATGGGATTGCCACTTGTGCGAAAACGTGACATAATTGTAGAAATCCTTCACCTCCTTGCGGATTCGTTCCCGGTCGAACTGAGTAGTCCGAGTCATCGAGGACCGCAGTTCATTGAATTCTCCGAGTTGCTCGAATGCAGCTGCTTGCTGTGCTTTGTCATGGAGCAGTCCGGTATCGGTGTCGATGAGCACGCGTGGCAAATGGCGGATAGTCTGCTTCACTGCGCTTTGTATTTCGGGAGTTACATCGACATACCCACGGCGAAGTTCTGTACAAAGCTAATCAATATTATGCATTAGCCAGTGCAACCTTTGGGAAGACTTACCACGAAGGCCTGGATCAGGTGATTGTTCGAGCTTTGAAAGCATTGTCCTGAATGCCTCGTAGGCTTCGCTGTAATGGGTCATGCCGTGTAACGCAGCGTACTTCTCTTCGTACCCTATATAGGACGAGGGGTCGCGCTCAATGACCTGAGATCATGTATCAGCGTCGCCCTCTTGAAATGTTGAACAAAATACAAACTTCGTTGCTTTTCTTGAGGAGAACATCATTGAAGTTCGTCGGATTGAGTGTCAGTGCATTTAAATAGTGTCCTATGGCCTCATCGTGTTTCTTGGCGTCCCTTACGACGTCACCCAGCTTCTCTAGCTTCTCGGCCAAACGTACACGAAAGTCTAGAGAGGTTCTTTAGCGGATTACCGCTCCAGTCGTGTGTAGTTCTTACCATGTCCCCATTGCGAGCGCTCATCCTGGGTAGCATCCCCTGTAAGCTCATCCTGCGCTTGTCGAAAACATTCGATGGCCTCCGTGAGCCGACCATCATCTTCCAAAATGCCGCAGATAGTGCGGTATACTGTCAGCCTCGGAACCTTGAACTGAACCAATAGTAGGTTACCGTCCGAGTCCCAAATGCGACTGATTATAAAGAACACACCTCGGATGCGGTGTTCAATGCTTCTTTTCCTAGGACACGAACCAGCATCTTCCTGGCCCACTTCGTTAGCACCGATGTTGAGAAATGGAGTGACAGTGCAGCAGAGTAGGCTGAGACGGCTTCGTCCTGCTCATCGGCATTTGATGCCTCATCTCCAACCCTCTCAAGTGCAGTGACGCAGCGGTGCGCAAACTCTAACGACAAAGATTGAATACGCAACACTGACTCGCGAATGTCAAAACCTACCGTCCAGCCAATCGATAATTGACATGTTGGCTCTTACCCCGTCAGATAACATACTCTCAAGCTCGAGAAGAGAACGTGCAGCATCGTATATGCGACCTTGAGAATAGAGGGATTCACATTCGAGTCTCTGCTCGTGCGCGCAGTTGATCCGGATCGACAGTTCGGCTTTATCCTGAGCCCGAGCAAGTTGGACGCGCAAATCCTAGGTGGCATGTTCGAGAGATGCAATTTTGGATTCTGACGAATAGGTTCATGAGTGAAACACAAGCCAGGGGAGTTGGTATTGACACACGGGAATTTTCAAGCCGGACGTGTAGATCTTGGATAGTTTGTTCGAGGGATGCGATTATGTTGCCTGCAACAAGTTTGTGAGTGAAGCACATCATGCGAGGCTTGATGGACGCACTGGAGCACTCGTCCCGTGTCCGAAGCGAGTTGGTGCATTCGTCGAAACTATCTGCCTCCTGGTTGACCGTACACTGGGAGTCGGAGAGCTGCAGGTGATGTTGTGCGTTTTCAGCCTGGTTCGTTACCAGTTCGTCTGAATAACAAAACGTAGTGAGAGGAAGGCGAGTAAAGGAGTAAAGCAGACCTAGGGTGGTTTCGTGGGGTACTGCTCCAAGTGATCTTATAAGCGTACAAGGGCTATCCTTTTGTTGCCTGGCTTTGCGCAGAGAGTCGGCGAGTTCGTCGCGAAGTCCCCGGATGGTTTTGCGGAGAGAGGCGATGGAGGATATGGTGACGGTGATTGAGCCCGTTCCACAGGCGACAAGGTCGTTCATGTCTGAGAGCGCCACGGATGAAATAGACTTGTCGTACTGGGTGGCAGACCCAATTTGCTGGCCAGTTGTGGTGCTCCAGAACGAGACTGATGGATTGTTCGAGATTGCAATCAACGCGCCAGTCTTTTCCAGAGCGATGTACGTGCACTCGGTGTCTCCGTGGATGGGCCATTTTGAAAGCGTGGTCCTGTTGGATGGGTCGAGACAGAGGATGTTGGTGTCTTCGGATACAACGAAGAGCTGCTGGTCATCTGACCAGGCAAGGGATTGGTTACAAACGGCAGTGAGATTGATGGGCGCGCTGTAGATGAGGTCTCCATTCTGACTGCTGTATACGCGAACAGAGTCACGCCACGTGGCGGTGGCAAGTAAGCGTCCGTCGGGCGAGAATTTCGCTCCGGACACCCAGTTGTCGTGTTTCAACCGAAGGAGTCGTTCGCCGGTCGAGAGAGACCGGACACAGGCAGTCCTGTCTCCCGATCCTGTCGCGATTTTCGTCCCATCGAACGAGATGTCGACTGCCCACACTCAATATGAGTGTGCCTTGAACTCGGTCTTCTTTGCGCCGTTCGCCACATTCCAAACGGTCACCATGCCAATGTTCGTCCCACTGACGATCCACTGGCCATCACGCGACACTGCAATGTCCCAAACGCCACTGCCCGCGTGCATTGGCGCTCCCACTTCGGTGCCATCTAGAATGCTCCACTTTCGAATCTCGCCTGCGTCATCACCGCCCACGACATGCTCTCCATCAGCGAGGACCACAACTGAACTCACTTCACAATCGATCTTGGTCCGTTTGGCTCCCTTTTCGTGAAGAGGAACCAGTCTTCGCAGTCAGTTCATCGAAATTGGGTTATTGGCCACCTTCTATACATCATATTCGACCGTCTGTGCTTCTGCTTGCTGGCCGTTTCGTGACGAATGTCTGTTATCATCTTTCTCGGTTTCTGTGAGCATCGTCCAATCGACTGACTTGTCCATTCACTCACTTCGCTGTCGTAGGCCTGCCCTTGAAGACATACCCAACCAGAGGTAATGAATGCGTGCCCCCATTGGTTCTTTCGCTGGGCTTGGTTCACGGTTGCGCTTCTATGGCCATTCAATCAACCAAAACACACCGGACTCTATCCTGCATACTTGTCGAGATACTACGGACAGCTTTGGGCTGCTCGTTCCCCTCGTGAATATTCTCTTCGCAGCGCTCAATTAGGAGCGGAACCGGTTCATGAAATCACCCATTCCACACACCCTCGCCGACTCGTCATCTACAATCCTGAATCAAGATCCTGGGATACGTGCACCGACGCCGGCATCATCAAGGAACAGAAATATGTAGTCATCTCCTACAGATATGGAGAAATCGAAGCGAATCGCGGCGCACTCATCACAGAAGTCGAAGCCGCCGTAGCATCTCTTAATCTGTTTGCCTATTGGATCGACCTGACGTTGACGGCCGGAGTGCACCCACCGCCACCGGGAGAGGTCGACAAGGATGTTTATCGGGTGGCAGACATTTACCGCGGAGCCGAGTTCACGCTGATAATGCTTTGCCCTCCTGCTGGGGTCACAGAAAGGGATGCATGGTTGGCATACGGACAACGTCTCTGGACTTTTCCGGAAGTGCTGTTGAGTCGCGAGCTGCGGTACAAGTTCAGAGGTGGCGAAGTCACGCCAATCACCCTCCATCAGCTCGCGAACCGCGCTTATGCGGGCTTCCCCCAGGAGTCTGCTATCATCAATGCGTATGGGCTAATGGATCCGTTGGAGAGGTTGGAGAGGCTGTCGCTGCTAAAGTCTGCTCTTTGGCGACGCACGAGTCGTCACCTTGAGGAACTTGCAAACCCAGACAATCCTCAACATTTCAGGGCGGACAGGGTGTATGCGCTCATGGGTTTCTTCGAGCATCGGATTCATCCCCACTTCCAGGAGACAGAGTTACAAGCACTCGTCAGGCTTTCTATGGCCAGCGACAACGATCGCCTCGTTGAGCGCATGGTTTCTCTCCTGCCCCACCAAATCCCCAACCACGCTTGCTGGTATGCGGAAGACGATTGGTGGGAGGCGAACTGGTGGGACATCGAGCCGGAAATTCAGGTCGTAGGGTTGACTGCAAGGGAAGCGCTTGTCATTGGGGGCTGTCGAGCCGCTGCCGTTCGGTGGAAAAACTTCCCCTCAGTCGCCTTCGCCGTGCGGCCTTCAGTAAAGCGGGAATGTGCCGGTTTTTTCCCATATCTCTCCTGGATCCTTCTCATACCTGGGATCATCCTGGCAGCATTGATCGGTCAACCTGCGCTTCTTATCGTTGCGATCATTTTGCTGTTCTTTTCCCCGCTGTTCGTCGCGTATGGGACATCTGGACGCATCGTGCATACACAACCGTGGCTAGTTGGCGTCAAGGGGCTGATCTCTGCGGAGGAAGCTTCGACGCTGATGTACGGAGGTTCGATCTACGCCCTGCCAAG
>JBBPOC010000451.1:0-17186 GCA_038091235.1 Tylopilus rubrobrunneus | reverse complement strand
ACTCGCTAGAGGACAATGAAGTCTCGTCATACGACTTGACCTTTTCCTCGAGATCACGGACGTAGGCCTATGATACATTAATCAACGAGCAGTCAAAGAGGAAAAAATGACGACGAACTTCGGTAGAGGTCTCTCGCTCAGTCAGCTTCACCAGTCGCGACCTAAGCTCCTCTACGTAGAGCTCTGTGGCAGCGTGCCTCTCTGATACTTGTGCCAGGTCTTCTTCCTTCTCCTCCCTTCTCCACCGTCTCGTTCGTCAAGCGCCAAGCTGCACGATTGAAGCCCAGCTCCGCTTCCATGTCACTGATTGTTTTCTCGTACTCTTCAATGACCGGCCCTACGATCTCTTCGTACTTTGCAGTGGCGCCTATGCTCCCGCCAGTGGACGATCGATGATGTTCGCCGAGCTCGCGACGCAGTCTTGCGAGTTCTTCTGTACGATCAACATACTTCTCCCTCAAATCCTCGTAGTTGTTCTGAAGCTCGGTCATCTGACCGAGGATCTTCTTGTGAGAGCCTTCCGTTCCATCGGAGCCAGCACGTCCTGACTCTCCCAAAGCGGAGGCAACGACCCCGCCTTCCTTGAGTTGTTTGAACTCTTTACGCAGGCGAGTCACAGTACCTTGCAACCATTCGATGTCGTCCCAGCCATCTTCCTTCTCGTCGACAACCGCTCGATTCTTGATGTTCCTGGCACGGTTCGCGTACTTGACCGTGTTGACCGTCTCGCCTACGTTCCACTCGGTTGGGCTGACACAAGCAATCATGAGAGTGTGCGCGTTGCCTCCGAGCGAGTCTTGAGGGAGACGAGTGGGTTTAGAATCACGATGGGGCACGTGTGAGTTGGTATGAGATTTTGCGCGAGAAGGGTCGCCGAGTGTTGAAATGACATTGCCTAAGGCCAAAAGACCGCTGTTAATGGAGATACCCTCTTTGATTCGTTCACCGGCGGCGGCGGTGCGCTTTAGCTGAGCCTGAAGTTAGCTAGCGAGCTGATATCGGGGGGAAAAATCGGTTACCCGTTCTGAACCAGCCAAGTCGACAAAGTGGAACTTGGACACAATGGTCGTCCACTTGCCGCTATCCTTGCCCTGTGTCGAGGAAAGCACGTCTTGCCTCCCTCGTCCTCGTTACGTTGTAAAGAGACGGGCGGTAGTGGTGGAATGGCGCGCGTCGTTGTCGCAGTCGTGTCACCAACGATTCGGAAGCTTCAAGTTGGTCGTCAGCGACATCGCGTCGTCACTGTCGTCGTCGTCTTGTCTTCGTTGCGTCAGTAGGGGAACAGACAGTGGTGGTGGTGGCGTACGTGTGTCACGGTCGCCATGCACCGCTTGCCGCGGCTCTTCGGCATGGTAAAGGGATGAGCGGCGGCGGGTGCGTGACATTTGCGATAAGCGCAGATGCAGGCAGAAAGACATGCTGAACGAGTTCAGCTCCCCATCGGTCCAGCACGGCCGTGTTTGCGGGAAGGGGTGGGGTGAGATCGAGCGCTGCTGACATGAGCACAACTTTAACGAACAAGGACATAAGGTTTCACCGCTCACTCAGCGTTAACCGTACGTTATTATCGCAAACGATAACATCCCACATCTCCAAGTTGACGTTGAGTTCGGCCTCGGATGCCTTGGACGTTTGTGAGAGTGCGCTCTCGAGCGCAAGTCTTGGCGAGGGTGCTTGCACAGTCGAAGCGCCACTTGAGTTGACATCTCCGTGAGGCGGAGATTCCTTTGATTGAAATACTGTGAGGTCGTAGGGAGCTTACCCAGTCTTGTTATCGTCACCTCATCAAGCAAGAATGAAGGCGACTTCCTCTATACCTCCGCCGCCTCCTCGGCAACTATCACCTCCTCGTTGCCCGCAGTTCCAGGTTGTCCGCCCTCGTCCTTGTTATGTGTGGTGGTGGTGCTTCGAGTCCATGGCGCGCGCCAGTGGCAGGTGTCGCAGTCGTGTCACATCGACGGTGGTGGGTCGTCACTGCTGTGTCCTCAGACTCAGACTCGCACGCTCCGCGGCAAAATGAAGGGGAAGGCAGCACGGCCCATCATGATTGGGGCGCATGCCAGGCGTCGTCGTCGTCGCCGTGTTCTTCCCGTCATTTTCGTTCGTGGCGAAAAGGACCACTGGCAGTGGTAGTGCTGCTGGGTTGCGCGTGGTCGCATCCTCGTCGTCACGATCAGGTCGTGCCCCTGGGTTGGTTCTGGTCATAGCGAGACCGCATCCTGGTAGATTGGGGCAGGGAGGTTGAGTATGCAAGCGGGGATGGTGCACGGGAGATGGAAGAAGTGAGAGGCGCCCGGCGAATGGGACACGCTGCACTTGTGTCTGCGAAAAGTTTGGTGTTCGTGGTGTCTGTCACGGTTGTCCCTAAAAAGACGCGTCAATATATGGTGGAGGTTCCAAACGACAATAAAACAGCCAACCTGTGATTGTCGAGTAGTCGAAGCATTGGTATGGTGTGGGGAAATGCTTGTCGTGTCGTATGAATAAGGTTCTATAATGTTTTCATCCCCCATTCCTCGGTCTCTACCCTCGTGTGGGCCGTTCCCTCCACAAACACGTATTGCTCTGATTCCTCGCCGGTTGCAACCTCGCCGTTACGAGCTCTACCGACACCGTTTTTCATACTTGCCGAATCACCCGACAGTGAATGTTTGATGCCAGTTAAAAACGACTTCACCAATAAGGTGCCCTGGGTAAAGGCGCGGGACTCGAGTGGCCGATTATGCTTCGAGGCCTACCACCACCGCTAGTCGAGACGGAATATACTGAAGGAGGATGAACGGTGAGCACATCGTAGACATGTGGATTGGTGTTGTCGCCGTCGACGTCCGACTTCTTCATGAGGGGGAAGCTAACCCCGTGGTTGAGCTCGCAGAACGACGCGATGGTGGGATCGTCGCCGGGTTCCTGCCCGCCAAACTATAGCACAGGGACCATGAGCCAAGAGCAGGTGTTCCGACGATGCGCACTGACCTGGTTGCATGGGAATCCGAGGATCACGAACCCAGGCAACTCGCGCCGCCAGTCGCAAGACGAGGCGAGGTGGCGGTGCACATAGCCGCATCTGTCAGACGTCATGGGCGTCTCGTAAATCCGGACGCGCAACTGTTGACGTCGTTCGAGTCATGCACCATGCCTCGTCCCACGTAACCTCGTTATATTGCCATCTCCGTCCATTAGATGTGTAACCATCACAGGGTGATGTGGCTCGTGATCATGAGCTCCTCGTTCGACGCATACCTCCTCGCGAACCGCTCCATGTTTAAGATGACGCGACAGCCCTACGGTGCGCATGTCAGAAGGCGAGCGGCGATGAACCAAGACAGGCACTCACGATCGCCGACAACATCGACATCGTCCAGCTTGAAAGTTGACATGTCAGTCCTCGCTGTTCGTGCGCATGAAACGCACGTACTAGAACATGACTATCGCCCGCTGATCCCGGACCCCAAAGATGGCCAGACTGACCCAGCAAAGAACTGGGGAGGCGACGTTCATACGCGGCGTATCCAACGAGGAGGGGAGCAGACTCACAAAAGACGCCCACGTAGTTGCTGGCGGAATCTTTGACGAGAAAAGAGAGGAGCGGGGTGCGACCCCACCCTGGCCGCACGCCAATCAAGCGCTTGAAGAAGATCATGCCCACGAGGGTGCTCTGGGCGATCAACACGACGCTCCTATGTACGACGGGCGTGAGCGGGCGGGTCAGAGGGGGTACAACGATGGGCTCACGTGTGCATTCCTGCAAAGTGGTCTTGCGAACTGAGGAGCATACACACGCCGAGGTAACGTATGATGGGGATGTGTGCGATGCGCGTTGCTGCAAAGCCTGCGTTTAAGACGATGAGGGTGCCAAGGAAGACGCCCACTTTGCGGTTTTTGTTGAAGAGCGCAAAGACTGTCGGGGCATGTGTTGAGAGAGGGTGTTGAGTGAACGGATGGGCGCACCTCGGGTGGCTAGGACGATGTCGATCATGGAGATGGAAAGATGGGAGTTGAATATGATGTATCGATGCCATAGGTTGCACATCAGATCTGGCATGCGACCGGAGAGCAGGCTGGGCGAGTTCGCGAGATGACATCTACGACGACATGAGCGTCATCCAGTCCTGGAAAGCGTGCGACTCACGCTTGCAAGGCGAGCAGGACGTGACGAAAGTAAAAGTAGACAAATTTGAACACGCAGGGTCGCATGCTGTTGAAGGGTGGATTGCAGCAGGGATGCCATGGGGATGATGGTCTTACCGCCATACGTATTCCACCTCATCGTCGAGGGTGAGGAGGACGATCGTTTGTATTTGTCGTGGAGGGCTTGCAGACCTAGAAGATCGTCCGTCGTGATGGTGGCCTGTGAATAGATGACGGATGTGGCTTACCCTTGTACGGTGGAGTGAACCCGCTGTCATCGCGTCGTTAGCGTCTGCCCAGCGCTCGCACGGAACAGTCCCGGGATCAAGAATTGCGGATCGACATATCACTGCGACGCAACGTTGACGATGAGGACGACCTTACTCTTGAGTTCCTCAGAGTCGTAGGTCTTGTCGCCCGGGAGGTCTGCTTCGAGGTCATAGAAGGTAGGGCTCGGCATTGTTTGCCTTGACAGGGTCGAGCGAAACGGTTGCAGGCGTTGATGTATTGGAGGAGAGGGTGTGCAAGGTCTGCGCTGAGCAGAGTTGACAAATATTCGTGGTTGGGTAAGACTAGACGACGTATCACGAGTGATTGAGAGTGGTTGCGAAGCGTCTCATCACTTGATTTTATGACGGGTTCACCTCCGGCGATTACCACCGCGCTGGTTTGGGCAGGCATCACCTCAGGCTGTGAGAATGAAGGTAGTTCGACAGGGTCTGTAGCATAGTAATGGTCTCGTTGGCTTGGTCGACGCGAATGCGGAACTCGCTGCAGCGGGTAAAGCCCATGAGGTGAGCCTAGATTTGTCCGGTACCAAACGGCGAGGCGCTTGGCGAAGTCAGGGAGCACGCTCACCTTCGGTGTGCTAAGACCCAGGAGAGCTGCGAGAGGCGACGCGAGAGGACGGGGCGAAAACCTGCATAGGAAGTATCGCTGGCACAAAGCGTGGAGGTCGAACTTGAAGAGGTTGGCAGCACGCGCTCAATGGACAAATTTAGCGACGTTCAATGGAGAGGTTCCGCCTCGCAGCCTGAGAGACAACAGAACTTGACCTTGCGCAGGTGCTTGAGACTGGCAGAAGCGGAAGGCTTGATGTGCGACTTGCTGGGGAATGATCAGGATGAGCCGTGGTGTGTCAACAACTTGAACCCGGGCCGATACTATATCAGTAGGCATCGCCGCTTTTCACCCCTTCCGTGCAAACGTTATTCTGCACTGGCACACTCTGACTCAATTATTAAATGTCTAGCTGTCGATGTGGCGTACAGGTGACAGTGCTTGGGGATCATGGGGCCATTTTTCATCAAACTACATGTGTTGGTCTCCTTCTACTCTAAATAGTAACGTCCGTTGACAGTCGCAGCTTGAAACTTGACCGATAAGATAAGTTCTAGCGGGGGCACGAGCAGGCGCATAACGAGGATACAACTTGACGTGGAAAGAACAGCAGAGCGAATCAACGAACAGCGCAAGCAATTCACGAGGGAAATCCAGACGAGAAACAAAAAAGGTACCATAGCGATATCAAATGAAAAGAACATACGCTACATAAAACGGGCAAGTTGAGATCCCGGGATAAATACACCACACACCTCATTTTGCTCACCTTTGCCTTTTTACACGTCATCTGAAATGATACTCCCAATACTCAATACACTCTTCTTTCCTGGCACACCAACACCGACGCTGCGTCCTTCCTGCTCAAAGGGTGCCCGCGAAAGCTGTATCACAAGGTAGCCCCGCCACCAGGCGCGGAAGGCAACGCAGGTGATGAAGGCGACGATGACGATCCAGTACTTGCAGCCGCAGCCCCAGATGCATGCCTCAACGGTGCGAGATGAATCATCTCTTGTTGCCCCAATGGGTGTGCATGTCCACCCCCGTTTGGCCCCCACCCAGACGTCGACGCTGATACCTGTGTTGCACTGCCCGCGTACGAAGACCCAGCGAAACGCGCCGCAGACGTCGACAAGTTCGGTCCCGGCGGCACCCGGCATGTCCATGACCTTGGGCATAATACTCTCCTGATGAAGACCCATGGGTCTGGCTATGCCCACTATATTCGTATGGCGATCCTCCCCCTGAGGACGCGTACGACGCCGCGTGTGTCAGGGGTGGAGGGGGTGCTACATGTGCATCAGCAAACCAGCCTCCTCACTTAGCCGAGGTTACAGCATCACAGTATACCCTAGCTGAGACACAATCTGTCCTATTCTAGGGCAGACTGTCAAAATCTGTCATCTCGGAGCTGTCATGGGCTAAACTCAGCAATGCCGAGCTTATGTCACATGCTGGGTACAAGCTGTCCTCGACTGTCCCAGCCTGGGCTTGGGATTGCAGCTGCTTGATAGAACAGCTCGGATGTATCTACAAGGCTCGACTCAGAGTTTCAACTTGAAGCTTGTGTATTTACTCCTAGCGAATGCGAATACACAGCCTGCTCGTACAGTTCAAGTCGTGCTACTACTAGTAGTATATTGTACATTGAAATCCGTCCTGTTGACTGGCCACCATGGACACTGGCAGGACGTCGTGTGTGATCCTCGGGGAGAACAGCGCCACGAGGTGTCATTGCATAGGAGACGCGTATCGTTTGCGTTCATCTATTGCAAGAACTCGGTCAATTGGAACCACGCACATAGATAGTAACCTAGCTTACCGACTGGAGTGATGGGGCTAGGCTCCGTCGGGGTCACGGTATCGTTCAGGACTTCGGCGGGGGCCCCGAAACTTGTTTACCCATTTGTCACGAGGCTCGTTATAATCCCGCTTGTTCTGAATGAAGATCGGACTAATCTCCACTGCCAAGGTCTTGTTGACCGCGGTCTTTGCTTCTTCTTTGCATGCCTCAATGTCGGGCCGCATAAAAAATCCCTACAGATGAAAGCGAGTCAACAATGAAAAATTCGCAATAACTTGAACGCTATGAATGGCGTACGCGATCAAGTCCTTGAGGACTTTGAATCGATCGAAATGCGTCCTGACGAATTCCTGGACGACATCATCGACCACATCATTTATGCTTGCCAGGCACTTCTTCGCAGGCCGGGGCCACAGGTCCGTGAATTGGTGGATAAGATGGATCTTGGCCTCATACAGAATATTCCCGGGAAGCTCCCACGCGGTCGACCTATACTGTGCGTAAGAAAACCTGATAAGATGATTGGTAAGGACACCGACTCTGCGATCGTCTTCCGAACATCATACACCCCCATCGTCTTTACTCTGAAATCCCTGTCCTCATCGCGCTCTTCAACATCGAGCACCTCAATTCGCTGGTAATCCGCGGGCTCGTCGAAGGGACGGAAATCAGGAGAGATCCCTCAAATTTCCCGAGCGAATATCGTGCAAATCGCCCAGTTCCGCTGGACAAGGCTCTTCAAATTGGCACCTGGAACGGCGCCTCTGAACGCATCACAAAAGGCATTGACTCGATCGAGGACCTCAATCTGAGGATCGGCATCCAACGGCTTGGGTAAATTACCGATGTCTCCCAAGCAAGAGTCTAGCAATTGCTCGACATTCCGTTTGAGTCCTGGTATGCTATACAATAGTTCGTTGAGCACAACATCAGCAAACTAGCTATCTCACTTCCAGTGGTCCAGCAATTCCAGAGTGTCCAAGACATTCGGTTTTGTTTTTCCAGAGTCCCAGACAATCCAGACAGTCCAGACCTCAGCCCAGAGTTTCCAGATCTTCCAAACATCCATGACTTTGGTTGGCCTTCATTCAAGTTATATCAAAGTCACACTGTCACAGTTGCAGTCACACCATAACACAAGTTATGTAGTCCCGAGCCTAACTTAAATGCTAGGAGTACCAAACTTCCACTCCAAGTCGGGCAAAGTTGATTACCCGCGCACCATCCATCACTGGCACGTCGGCGTTGTCAAATTCGCATCCAAGTCCATCAACTACCGAATCAAACCATTAAACTCTGAAGTGAATGAACGACTAGCACGAGTCACGCCCTCGACGAGCTCGTCTACTAGTAGCTCCTTCACAAGGCCTGCTTTCTCCGGCTACGTCGTCGACAGTGCATCAAAGTACTTTTACTTGTGTACGCGATGAGCCTCAACTTGGTCACGCGACGGAGTTCGTCAGAGGCATCCAGGTGATTCAACACTTCGTGGTAAAGCACTGGCAACTGCACCACACGATCAGCACAACATCCTCTCGCCCGTCGTCCCGATCGTACCCAATGTCCTTTTTCAGCTGATCGGGCGACGGGCCAGCCAAACGCGTCCGTCGCTTGTCGACCCACTCTTGACGACAGCGTCTTCGTTCCGCTCGACGAGCACGATAATCTCTTCCAAAATCGGGTGCACATTGTGCACGGCGACTTGCGTTTCGTACGTACGTCGACGACGCTCAGGCTGTCGGGTTCGTCGGATCCGAGGGTGGCAAACTCGACAACGTCGCTGCCACCGACGCATCGGGGAGAAAGTACGAGAGTGCGCTGACGACCTACGCACGACGCCCCGTCAGATGAACGTGCCCTCGTATGGACCATTGCACGTGAGGACTTACTTGTGAGCGCGTGCCAACCGTGGGCTCTTCGGGTCGCGCTCAGTTTTTGGAGCCTTTCAGCACGTTTGGTGGCATCGGCACAGGAGAGAGAAAAACCGTCTGCCTGATACACGCGAGGTTCCGAGCGCCAGGACCATACCTATAGGCAAATATCTGCAGGACGTGCTGCAGCGCCTCAGCAAGTGCATACCATCACCTTCCCTTGTCGTCGTGACGCCTTGTGCGATTCGTCAACGTGGGTTCTGCCAAGAAAAACGGAGGGGCATGTTCGAGGACTTGGGAACGTGATCAGCGACTCTCTCTCGGAGAACTCGGAGACCAGACTCACATACCAACGAATCTGCCTACGCAGAAAAAACGGCACTCTTCACACCAGGATCTACAAGTTGGATGTGCAGCAGACGGCAATGGGGTAAGTCCAAGAACGGCACCAAGCGTAAAGTCCCATTGCCATAATGCAACCAACGCTTGGCGCATGCTGAGTCGCTAGTCCTTGACGTCTTTGGCAAGCTTGCCCAAAAATGCCGCATAGCGCTGCAACTCGCCTTCTAAACGTGCCACTTCGACGGCTTCGGGGTTATCAGACGCGTTCTCCACGATATCTTTGGCCTTGGGCGCGCGAAGCGACTTCATCCGACGAAGGTTGGCTCCTGTTGCGTTGGAGTGCAGTTTAACTCGAACCTTTTGTCGGTTGACGACGATAAGCTTGTCGACGAGTCTCCTGTCAAGGAACGTAGTGCGGAACTCCTGCCAAGTGATTTCCCTCGAAGATGAAGATGAGGAGCCGCTCAATGCATAAATGATGGCAGCGGATGTAGCCAATAAGGCTAGCTGGTTGGGGTTGAAACCGTTGTTTCCGCCGGAGGGGCTTGGAACGATGAGGCTCGTCTTCTTCAGCACTGGGCTGTCTGGAGGACGGATGCTGCCGGGGAGACTGTTGGTAGCATTGAAAGAATTTCTCGAGAGCCTTGGGCATCTCTACGCACACGCCTTTCTCCTTGTCCCTCCCAACGTCGTCTGCCCTTGCTTTGCCCTTGCTTGTGGAGCCATTCGGGGATGGCTCGGAGTGAGGATCAGGAGGAGAAGGGGATGCAAAAGACCTTGACCAACGCGCTGAGGCGAGCTGAATGGCGCGACGGTCGACGGTACGAGCAACACGAATGGAATAGGTGCAAAGCAGGACTGAGTGTTCCGACCAAAGCGATCCCAATGAATTGGGACAGAAGCTGCGAGATGTGCAGCTGGGGGCAGCTTCCTTCCACGCTGCAAGAGTGATTTGCCCGCTGGTTAGGGAGACGGGGATCGAGGTGACGCTGAGAAGATAATATTCGTGAGTAACACGTTACGGGAAGAATGAATGACAGGTGTAATCTACCTGAAAGTCGTCGTGCTGTGGAATAAGAATGACGATCCTAGTCGCGAGGAAGTCTAGTGGGCATGTCAGTGGATTCCACCCGAACGACAGTTTAAAAAGTACTCGCTACATTGACCGAAACTGAAGTTGGCAATAGAGTAGAAAAGGGAAGAAATGTAACCGAGTGTGCCCTGAGCTGAGACGGGAGTAATGCAGGGTATGAACGTCTGTCCATCGAATAGCACTGGGCTGAGGGAGGCTGAACCAAAGGTCGAGTCAGAGAGTGCCCCCGAGATCATGAAATATTCGAGCTGGCTGCAAGAGCCGAGCCTGATTTGAGAGTCAACCCCGTGCAAATTGTATTCAAAGCAGTTACACACCAATGTTGTACCAGGAAGTGCCATCCCAAAATATCGTGAAGGACGATGAACCATCATCCGTGCTAAGCAACTGGTAGCATCAACAACTCAGATCGATCAAAACATCACTCTACCGTCCTGCGGCGAAAATTGCCATTGTTGACCCCTACAGCAGTGACGGGACCAGGGATCACAGTCGGGTCACCAATAACAGTCCAACTATCGTTGGCGAAACTGTACTCTGCAACGTTGGCAGAGGTGCCATTAGCCAAAGTTATGGCCCCTGCCGCGATGAGGAGTTCTTGATTGTTCTAAAGACTTGATAAGAAAGCGGCCACGACGGAGGACTCGGAGAGCAGGAGACGTACGCTACCTCACGAAACGGAAGAAATATCGCCTTGCATACCCGAACCCAATTGATTCCATTGGTTCAAGGTGGTGTCAAAAAGATAAATGGCTTGGCATATGACTGCCTGCTTGTGCAAATGAACCGGCGACAATGATTGTATGGGGCGTGTACGATATCGCAGCGATTGAGCGGACGACGACGGAGGAACCAGGTTATGCTTTTAATGGCTGAGTAATGGTAGTCAGCTGTTGTTGGCTAACCAGGTCATAGATGGCAGATACGTTTGCGTTCGTGCCGGTCAGGTTGAACTCTCCGCCGACATATACGCGCGCCTCTGACCACGTCCAGGGCACAGACTCCATATATTTGATCGTCAAAGAGCGCGGTAGCACTGGAGGTCACTGGGTCGTAAATGGTGATAGCTTGAGAGCTCGTAGACGACGACGGAGAGAAGGTAAATTGCCACCGATGATGGCGACCTTATGGGAAGAAGAACTGCTGGACCAAAATACTCCAGCCAAGACAGGGGGAGCTGGAGCTGGAGGGGGTGGGGGTGGGGGTAATGTCAAAGAGCTTGTAGATGCTTGCCTACCAAACAGCACTGGAATCCTCATGTGCGAGAGCCAAGTTGCATGTCTGTGGTGGTTATACCGTTTTTGCACAGCGGAAGCCGAAGCGAAGATTGGATGGGAGTGTGTTTGCAGCGATCCGCTTAGAAAGGGCATTGAGAATGGGTCGGCGGCTAGCTGGTTCACCACGCTCGTCAAGAGCGCCGATGACGACTACCAATGACCCTATAGTCTGAAGGTCCTTGTAAGGTTTGACGATGAACGTCTCGAGTTGCTCTAAGGACGACTGCGATGTACGAAGCGCTCGATCACCCCTCACAACCTCCAAGAGCGGACTTGTACCGTAGATCATGATCGGAGAGGCCGTGCGCAATGGTTGCAAACAGATTTGTTGGGTTGCGGTTCGCGACTTCATTCCTGTCGAAGCAATACGACAAACCCAGACGCTCTTGTTCCTGGCATCATTTAGCGATCGAATGAGTCACAGACTCAGACAGATTGCCCGATCCGGTGACACCGGTCAACAGGTACAACCGTGCTTTATCGTCAAGATCGTTGAGAATATCACAGATTTCCCGTAGCAACATCTCGCACGTCCCTGCTAGGCATTTCTTCTCTTCTTGAAAGCCAGCCTCGCGCATACTGCATGTCGTCCAGAGCGATCGTTTCCGCTGCATTACCTGGCCATCAGTATCCGATCCTACTCCAAAGACGTCGAACCCACCGACGCGCTCTACATCGTTCATCATACGAACGACAGTGAATCCAATCTTTAGCACGACTCCATCTCTGAGTGCGTTCTTGAGTTCCATCAACTTTTCCTTGCATCCTGTTATCTTTTCGTCGACATCCGAGACCGCGTACTTTGCCATTCGAGTCCCTATTTATGAAGATCAGTGAAGGCTGCCATGAAGCTCGATGGTCACTCACAGAAGCTGTCTTTCGCATATTCAGCGATGAAGTACCCATACTCCATCACTCGCTGGACCCATGGCACCGATGATAGCTGGTGGGGTAAGAACTGGGACGGCTGCCGTGATCGCCCGGTTGACGATGTAGGCAGCTTGATGTTCTTCCGCGTTGTCGCGACCACGATGCGGTAGCCACTGTGAACTTGATGGTAGTCCCTAGGCGACCGGATCCGCTGAAGTATTTGCGGAGGTACCAAGATGAATTTCGGGAGGAGTGACGGTCGGGTCACCACTACCACTGTTCGATAGCATGGCCATGCCGGTAGCCCCAAATTTCGCAAAGGTTTGTACATTCCAGCAAGAAGTTGTTCTTGACCGTTCGAGGATGTCCCGCGCCGACAAAGGTGAAGTTCCCTTTGGCAAAGCCACCGCTGTTCACCCTCGACGAACTTGTGGTATCCCACGTCGCAAAACCGCCTACGTTGGAACTGGAACCGGCTGAAGTCCTAGTCCCGGTGAAGTTACTAGTAACTTCGAGTTTAATGCCTGCTGGGGAGATGTTTGCCACGGCTCCGTTTACACCAGCACCCAGCGTGCTCCATGAGTTCGTCTGCACGTTGTACATAGCGACACCCATCAACTTTCCTCGGGTCGGAGGCGTTTGAGTGTCGGAGAAAGAACCTCCAACATAGAGCTCGTTGCGCTACAAAACCGACGGCGCGACGGCGCCATTAAAGCCACCATAAGAGAATGCAAAGAGACTCCCTTGTTTGTAAACGACGATGTTGGCAGTACGCGAGCCGATGGCGAACGTGACACTACCACCCAAAAAGATGACCCCCGAAAGATACTGCCCAGTGGCTGAGATGAAGGCGGAAATTGTGTTCGCAGTGCCCAAGGTAGTGCAAAGGTCGATACCGACAATACCCGCTGCCGATAAGATACCAAGCATCGACAATAGTTTTCGAGTTCAACGGCCACTCGAAGAAACCAAGTCCGCATTGCGTTCCGAGAGTAGTAGAGCCATTGCCGGACGAGGTGGAGGTGTTGGCGAATGTCAGGACTAGCTTGACGTTCCCGGCCACGAGTCCGTATTGTCCATCTTGTCCTTGCCCTGCCGGTTCCGCAGCTAACGATATCGTTACTGTGGTCACAAAGGAAGGAGGAGGGAACGGTTGGACCGCTGTAAGCAGGCACTGAGACGTCATTCTGGACCTGCTGCGACACCGTGGACACAAACGGTTAGCTCCATCGCCGGGGAACACCGTGATTTGAACCGAGGTCCAAAGACCACAGTCCTGGAAGTCATTACAACCGGGTATGACGGGATACACAACATACTCTCCAGATGCAGAGACGTATGGCATCCAGGTCACGGTAAAGGTGGGAGCTTGCGAGGCAGGGGTGCCAACAGGAATGATAGAGACAAGGACAGTCTGGAGAGTGGCAGGAATGTTGGCGATTGCATTCTTTGACGACCAGGTTCCGGTCATCGTACCATTGGATGGAATAGGTGCAAAGCAGGACTTCCAACGCTGAACGAGTGATTTTCCCACCGGTTAAGGAAACGGGAGCCGTGAAAAAGATGTCCTGATACAGAATGGACGCATCTGTTGACAACGGACAGTCGCTCGTGTGTGTCATATTCTGGCCGGTGGATGGGTCAACGAAGTACAGTGGTTGGACTGTGTTGTCGGGGGTTGGGATGACGCTGAGAAGATAATATTCGTGAGTGACACGTTACAGGAAGAATAAATGACAGACGTAATTTACCTGAAAGTTGTCGTACCGTAGCCACTCAAAAACGTGTTCCCTAACCGGACACCATAGGCGCTCATGGCAGCAAACGTGCGGATGGTGATGAGAGCCGTGCTTCTGGCTGCGGCGAACCATGTATTCCCGGGTCCATCAGGACCCGCGGGACAATGAGTTGCCTCTGTGTTGCTGAACTCGGGATTGGAAGAAGCGGGAGCCCCCAACAACTTGTGCGCCTTGAAGTGGTCCCAGAGCGACCGACGAAAATGGGGATGCACCTCGAGAATATGGGACGTTGGGGTTGTTATTGCCAGTCGCGCCACTTCTGAATGACGCCACGAATGCGCTGGCGAAGAAAAGGCTAGTGTCGGAGGTATTTAGATGATATGGACGTGACTTGACCGCTGAGGCCCCCGAACGGAGGAGCAAACCACGAATTCGACTTGGTGTTCCAGACCGCGACCGAAGGACCTGGTGAGGAGAAGCGAGCACCAACCCAACGGTTGTCGTTGGATGAATCGCAATATACAGCGTTGACAGGACCGTTTGGACCACCGGAACCGAGAGCAGAAAATGTACCTGAGGAAGTGGTGTAGGAGACCACATAGCTAGTGGAAATGTTGGCTGGAAAAAGAAACCAGCGATATAGCACACGCTGAAGAAATCGAGCTGCCAGAGTTCGTATAAGCAATGGAGGTGAGGGCTCCTTGTGGTGAACCAGAGAGCAAGGACGACACAGAAGGGTCGAAGGACGAGGGAATGGAGTCGTTGAAAAGGTCCAAGCCTGCGAAGGCACCAGAGAGGCCGACCTGGCCTATACGGTCAAAGTCAACGAGGGGGAGCGACGCGGACGCGAAACGCGCAAGGGAGACGAGGAAGAAGAGAGTGGACCATACTTTGAGCGGGGGGGACATGATGGAAGGTATGCTGAGCCCACAGCTTGCAAATGCGGCGAAGCCTGCTCTAGGGATCTGGAACATCGAACGTCACGAACTGTACCACAGAATCCAGAATGACCCTCGCTGAGGATATCTGTACCTGGTCGCGTTACCCTGCCTTGCACGGCCACGTTGTCCGTGACTTGCTGATTGCAACATGTATTTCTCGTTCAACCGGGCCCATGTCTCGGATGGCGTCGCGTAGTAGGCAATCCATCGTGTCAAATATGCGTCGTCATCTCGCGGAGGAGCCCACTTGTATAACGAAACGCCTAAAATCGAGAACAGCAAAGTATTCCGCCAAACTTGAAACGGCGTGGAGAATCCACCTACGGAGGTTGAGCATGGTTCCAGAAAGAGAAACAGAAGGGCAGACCTTCCAGGCTGTACTCATGCGTGCTCCTAGAAGCATGTTTTCGGAGAAGGGCTCGTCGGGTGTTTTCGTTGTAGTACGAAGTGAGGGAGTCCTATATTGACTGATAGTGAGTAGGGACCGGGACCGGCTAGCACAGAAGAATCTGTGGACGGGGAAAGGTATTGCAAGAGGGGTGACCGACTCGGATGCGGCGAAATAGGCGTTGGAAGGAGCGGAATTTGAACGTGATCCGACTTGTGCTTATGCTTATTCTTATGCGCCTGTTCTTCGTCAACTAGACTCATCTCCTCTACCGTGCACATGTCATGGAGTTCCATCAACATCACTTGCTTCCTATCCTCATCCCTAAAGGGTTGGCCTCGTTCGCCCAAATACTTCACACGTTGGTCCATGAATATGGCTAATCTCCAAATCTTGATCTTTTCGATGGGTAAGAGCGTTAGGTCCAGCGTAGCCGCACCGTACACTGCCTCGGCTCTTGCTCCCGATGAGAGCAGTTCGGTGTCCGTACAAACGCTTTGGTCCGCAGCTGCTTCCAAATGACGCACTGAGCCAAGAAGGAACAGGCGCGAACTAAGTGCCAAAGAATAAGCAAGCTGTCCGTGCCACTGTTGTTGAACGAATAGCGGTCCCGGATCCCCAGTACCATCCCCGGCTGGCGCCGCGACAATGAGCAACGGAACGTGGCAAGAGAGTTTAGACGTGAATGTTCCGGGTCGGTGAGCGACGGCTTTGATGGTGTAGTTAAGTGACCCGTTAGGTACGGAGAACGTGGGTGGAAGATGAGGCGGAAGCAGAAAGGAGATCGGGAAGCTGTAGGTACCTATGTTTAAAGTTCCAAGCGAACATTTAGTCGGGCGGGGAAATAAAGACGAGTTGCACGGCAATGACTCACCCGGCTTGAGTTCTCTCCAATTTTCGCCTTGTTCCCTAGACCTCTGTTCGCCATCTTTATCCTTTTCGTGGTCACGTCCCAGTCCGAGAATACGACCAAGACCAAGGAGATGGTGCTCTCGATGCTCCGAATGACCGGGAGATGTATGTGGCCCCATTTCGCCGCTGTACCCAGGACTTGCAACTCCCTCACCTACTTCCAGAATGCTAGTCCTGCCTTGCTCTTCACAGGCGTTCCTGACTCTTGACCGTCCACGCTCCCTCTCTTCCAATTTCGCTGTGTTTCGAGATCTAGATGGTGTTCTAGAGGTAATCCCCTTGACAGCGTCGAGAACGGAAGTAAGGGAAAGATGCAGGCGGGAATTGCTAGCCATTGTAGGATCATGGTTATTTCCACGCGACTGAGGCCGGGCACCATGAGAACATTCAGGGGAGTGCGCACGAAAGAGAGGGTCTGGTGAGGGGCCACGTAGGGCTTCTTCGGTGGAGGTATGTAGTGTCGTATTGTCTTCCAAGGGAGGGCTCGTATGCGCCAAGTCGCTGCTAAGATTGTCGCTTTCTCGATGAGAAGAGTCATTGGAAATGATTGACGGGTCGGATTGCATATCAGGAAGAGAAAACGAGATGTGCGAACGGGAGGATGAAGGCACTGATGAGGGGAAGCGTGGTGGGACTAGTTGAGAAGAACTAGAAACAAAACTGCTCACTGGAACTATCGCCATGTTCGTGTCCCTCTGTAGTGCTGTCCCTCGCATTGAGCCTCAATGGTTGGAGTGCCTGAGCGGAATGCCTCCCAGGGACATCTAGCGTTGACTGAAGCGGAAAGTCCACTTCAATGTATGGTGGGGTTGGACCAAGATCAAGAGGAACACCTATTCATCACGAAGGCATGAGCAACGAACGACCGTAGCCAATGGTATGGGAGCTACACGTCCTCGGTGAGTAGAACGTACGTACTGGCAACATTTCGGCGCTCGGTACGCCCTCGAGGCAGTGAAGGTGCCCGAGATGAAGTTGTTG
>JBBPOC010000450.1:0-17204 GCA_038091235.1 Tylopilus rubrobrunneus | reverse complement strand
CCTGTTTGTGGCACCACTTATATATAAAGCAGCCAACAGTTCACAATTGTTCCCACCCTTCTTTAACCCTTTGGCGCGCATGTCTTCAAACGCAGCTTTCTCGGTCACAACCAAAGCGATTTGAGCGAATTGGGTGGCGTAAAGGAGGCCATTGGGGTGGCTAAAGGTATACTTGGGTGTGCGCACGTCAATATCGGCAAACAGAGGAAGGGTTTTGACGTTTCCATCTTTGTCCATTGTATCGTAGGTCATGTCCATGTAACGCTGACGAATTGCTTGTCCCTTGATACCACCGAAATGAATGGTCTTCTCCTTTGGATTATCCTTGACGATTTCAATGATCGAGAACCCGTAAACCGCAAGAAGGTGAGCATCGGCACCGTCCCAAACAGCACGAGCAGCAGGCGAAGTGTTGTACAGATCCATGCCCATACCCGGTTCTTGTGATCCCTGACCGGTGAAGACATATACCGTGGCAGGTTGCGCAACTTCAGCCGTGCCCTCGAGGACCTTTTCGTCTTGTTGATTGAACGTCTCAACTTTGACGACCATATTACCATCGCGCATGCCGATGTGACGTATCTTGACCGTCAATTCGTCTCTAGGAAGCACCATGCCGACAAAGGAAACGTCGTATCTACGAGGACGTCAAGCCTGAACTCGACCACAACCAAAGGATAACTTACGCGATAACTCGGTCAGGGTTGCCTTCTGCAACAACGTTCTCCACATAGCGACGAGTAGCAGCACTAGACCACATGCCATGCGTGATCGTCCCGGGAAGAGCAGCAAAGTCCGAGAAGTACGGGTTAACATGGATGGGGTTGAAATCGCCAGAGATTGCGGAGTAAGGTTCGTTCGTGATTGGGGTGGTGAAGGTTGTCGGGGTATTGTTCGACATCGTGTATCCTTCGTTGGCCAGGGGCGTGAGTCGGCCTTCGGGAACACCATGCCGCTGTAAATAAGCCGCCACTGGATTTCCATGACATCCCTCTTGCTCGAATACCACTGACGCAACTTTCTTCAAACGTTTCAACTGATCGCGCATGTACACGTCACCGGTGACGCGAACATCTCGGTACGAAGCCTTGTCCTTGAAGGTCACCTGCGATTGTATGCGGAACACCAGGGTCATACCAGCCTTGGGAGGAATACTCTCGTCTTCCCACGAAAGCCATTCTTTGGACTGGACGACACCAACAGCAGCATCATTAGTCAACTGCACGACATAGTCAGGCTCATCCACCGTCTCGAAAGTGTTCTCGTAGTCTTCGAAGCGTCCACGGTAAAGGAAAGATGACACGACCTCAATGATTGGCTGGCCATCACGGAAGACGTGGCCCTTGACTTGAACAGCCTTGCCGGCATCCGTGTTTTTGACGGAGGCGATGCGAGCATCTGCGATGCACGCGTCACCTGCTTCCAAGGGCTTGGCGCCGGGAATGAGGCGGAATCCATTCGAAAGATGAACGAGCTTCAACAGGTCGCCGTCGATTGCGTCTGGGAATATCGATCTCATGATAGCCTTACCAAATCGTTATTTTCGTCAAGCAACAGTATAACGAAGGGCTTACCTGCCAACCCGTCACAATCGCAAAATCCATGGGTGCTTTGATAGTTTCGGTACGGGCGGTTTTGAATGCCTCATTTTGGTTCTCGACGACGTTGCAAAAAGTCTCGACATCGTCTGCAGATAGTATAACTTCCGGACCAATGAACGTCTCGCGCACGTCGAGTTCAGGACGCGGCTGGTCATCCCCAAACCATAATCGCCAGTAAAAATCTTTGATGCGGCCATTGCGACCCTGGGCTACTTCGTGGATAGGCATGGAACCCATACTAGGCACGTATTTGAACTGAAAGAAAAGAGGGACCGATATACCCCGGCGATCCTCGAAGAAGGTCACGTTGATCAAGTTGGAGGATGCTGTGTAGGCGATCTCGACAGCTTTGAAGTCAGATTTGTGGGGCCCGTAGGAACGTCCTGCTCCATAAACCTTCACAGATGTCGGGGATCCGCCATCTACATCTACCACAACACGTTGTCCACGCCGCGGAGAGAGGGCACGACGGAGAGGATTGTCGATATACGCTTGACCTTGACAGATGGTCTTGGAAGTCAGAAGGGCCTTGAGCCAGTTTAGCTTCGAGCCAGAAACGGCCTCAAGCCATTCTGAAGTGTCGGGAAGGATGTCACCAACTTTGTAAGTGACCGACGTAGCGGATTTTTTGAATTCGACCTCGTCAGGAACGTCTGGATCTTCGACTGCAGGAGCAAGGTAATCAATGGTAGGGACCTTGGAAGCATCACCTCCGTACGAGCGCTCGAGTAGCTTTTCCACAAGCTTGGCGGTGACGTTGCCCAAAAGTTCTCCAATGGGCTCGTCCTTGACTGTCGAGTGTTTGGCGGCGACGGGACCCTGCAAAATACACACGCGTTGCGGATCTTTGTCGAACACAGCTTCAATATCTTCCGCAGCCCATAGAGAATCCTGCAGGAACAAAGGTTAGATCTAAGAGAAGATAGACGGTGTTCCGTAACCTAACCTTTTTGAACCAAACTTCGAAGTTGGCATCGAGAATAGGGATGAAAGGCGCGGGCTTCTGCCCGGGACGCTGGGAGATAGTGAGGAAATAGGCACGATCCTCTGCTGCAAGAAGCTGACGAGTCGCGTCGGCATACTTTGTGAAGAAAGAGTCGACGAATGCAGAAGGGGCGTCCAGCTCCTTGAAGCTTTGCAAAACGCTGAGTTTTGGCCCACCGTCGACACCCGCGAAGCGCTCCTCGACCCGCCTCAGCCAGTCACCGGTCAAGTTGCGTAGACTGACGTCAACCCAACGGCCTTGGTGAGCAACGTACATCAGGCGGATCATTCGAAGCGTGACCTCTTCATAGGTCATATCACCAAGGTCGAGAGCAACACTACCATCTTTCTTCCTTCCAAACCATGGCTTCGCGAAGTCCTTGTTGAGTTTCTCTATGATTTCAGCTTTGCGCTCGGCCAACCACGCAGCGCGCTTCTCCTTCGGCAAATTGAAGACGGTATCGTCGAACTCTTTCCAAAGTTTGACAGCACGTGTAGCAATCTTGTGGATAGGTTCGCCCAACTCCGAACGAACAGTAAGGACACCACCAGTTGGTTTGACGTAGGTGTTCTCCCAATCCTTGTCACCGACACCAGGTGCGGCAACGATTAGATCCTTGACGGAAGAGCTCGTATGTGCTTCTTGGGCCACCATGACTCGACTTGCGAATAAGAAACCATCAAATGGCATAGGTTGTGTATCGTAAAGCTCCTTCGACCAGTCACCGGTGAGGTACGGCCAAAGATCTTCGGCCCCACCGAAACCGGAGCCTCCCACAAGGACAATGTTATCCTGCTGACGGATAGAGCCGTATGTCTTCAGAATTGGCATATGGAAATCTTCGTACGAGTGGTGCCCTCCGGCGCGACCACCGGTCCACTGAAGAACAATAGGAAAGTCGGGGTTGGCAGCAGCGATGCCTACAACTTGACGAATACCCTCCACGGACCCCGGCTTGAAGGAAACATGCTTGATACCTGCGTTACGTAGACCGCTGATGATCTCAGCAGCCTTCTCGGTGCTAGGAATACCGGCTGCGACGCAGAAACCTTCAATGGGTAAACCTTCGCGACGCATCTCCTGCCATAGGGGAAATTGGAAACCGAATTGACGAGGATTGATGTACAAAGAATTCAGGGTGAGGCCAACTCCAGGGGGAATCTTGGATTGAATTTCAGAAATTTTGGCACGAAGTGCCGCTGGGTTGTAGTGACCGCCGCCTGCAAGTTCGACATGATAGCCAGCCGAGAGGATCGCAGAAACGAAGCCAGCCTTGACGGTGGTGGGCGTCATACCCGCAACCATGATGGGGGCCTTGCCCAGCAAGCGAGAGAAGGGCGTGTCTAGGTGGATCTTTCCATCTCTAAAAAATCAGTATGACGTATCATGACTAACCATATAGCCAAGTTCCTACCTTGTCTTGACCAGCTTTGGCGCATACTTCTTGCTCCACCACTCCTCATACTGAACGTCATCAACGTCGAACAATTCAGCTTCGCCGCGACCCTTGTCACCGAGTATGATGATACGAATTCCGCGCCCCTCAAGATTGCGAGCAGTGAGAGGACCAATGCCATTTAAGCCTCCCGGTCCAAAGTCGATGATATGAGTCGCAGAATCTGGAAATGCGGTGGCGCGGTCCCAATGAATGGGGGATGTGAAGATCTGGTCACATAACGACCTAGTGATCGAAGTCGTGCTCTTGCGCATGTCAGAACCTGAAGTCATTCAGCAATAGGTCGAGTATAAATCATGCACACACCCACCGTCCTCAGTGTTAAAGACTGGGATCCCGAGCTCATCTGGGGACCATAGCTCTTCGCCACCCAGATCCTCGTTACATAGCTTGTCGGTGGCATTCACCAAGTAGGAGCTGTGGTAGGGCGCATTGACAACTAAGAAACGAACACCGAACGAAGGCCTTCTCTGGGAGTAAGGAACCTTGTTTTGATCCTGTCCGCTTGGCGCCCGGACCTTCCTCAAGTTTGTCACCAAGCCGTACAGCGCACGAGGGGGTCCCGTGACCACGAAATTTCTCGGGCCGTTGTAAAGAGAGACGGCTAATTGAGAGTTCGGAGGTAGGTGTTTGTTCGTCGCATTAATATGTGGACGTAGTGCGGAAAGCGCGAGACCGTTAATCGATAACATGGGGGAAGGTTGACCTTCGCCGCCCTCGGTAGCGTCTTGAACAATGCTGGGCTCGAGTGCCAACACAGGGAACGCCTCTTGACCTCGCATACCACAGAAAAACAGCCAGCGGATGGCTTTCTTGGCATTGGCATCGAAAGAGTCGTAGGATGTCGAGGCAGATATAGCAATAGCGGAAACGACACCTTGCGAGTGACCTGTCGCACCGGCGATATGATCACGAAGTTGACCGGGGGTGAGGCCGGAGATACGGCAAACGGTCAGGTACTGTATGAGTTGCGTCAGGCCGATGAGGGGAAGGGATATGGGAATCGATGCAAGGTACGCGACTGGTGGTCGAGGGACTGCTCCAGAGAGCCATGAGGCGATGTCCATGCCGTGACTATAGAAGCTCGACGCTTGGCGGGCCGCGACAAGCGGAACAAGAATCTCGTTTGTGATTGTTGTGATTAGAGGCGAAACGTATGGCTTGTAGGTGTCATAAAGTGCTTGGAGTTCGTCAAAGTAAACTTCGTTTGTACCTTGGCCACCAAAGAGCGCATATATGGAGGCGTCTCCTTCAGAAGCGGCAGACAAGAGAGCAGACGTGGGAGGGTTGGGAATGTCAGCAACATTGTGTTGCTCGAGAGCTGCACGCGCGGAGAAGAAAGCTGCTAACACCGAAGTACGGACCTCGGCGTCGAACGGCTTCAAGAACGAGAAGATATCTGTGTCGCAAAGGTACGAAGAGACGAAATGCGAGAAAACGTGCAGGAGGAGAGAGGTGCGTGCTTCCGCGGATTGGGAATCGGCAGACAGTCTTTGCGCGACAAAAGACAAGAAGCGTGCAAGCAGGTCGACTTCGGGCTGGAGAGCGATTTCATGTTCCGGGTTGGAGTCTAAGGTATTAACTTGCTTCTCGGCATGCGTGAAGTCATCTCTAAGAACTTCAGCTGTGATCCACACGTCACTGTTGGTAGAGACTGGGATCGAAACCTAAGATGTAAGGCAAGACGTGAGCAAGCACTGACGCGATACGATCATCGATGTGTGCGCGTACTCTAATATTTGGACCGGCGATTACCAAAGGACGCGTTGAAATGGCAGACCTGAGGACCACCTCGTCAATCTGGACAGACATTGTCGGATCACTATGGGGGTGGGCAGGACGTCGGATAGACGGGGGTATAAGGAAAAGGTTGGTGACGGCTCAGGAAGGGTTTATATGTGCCCCAGTCCCAAATTTTCGTTTTGGCGTACACCTCGTTGCTTCCCCAAAAACATTCAAGGTCACGTGGATTACGTACAATGACGTGTCTCAGTGCTCCGAGTCTTCTTCAAGTGTCAAGTACCTTGTAAGTGGCGCGGAAGTTGACGTTTGGATCTCAGAGAATAGGATTTTATATATGATCGGAGGCACGACAGCTGAACAAGACATTGAAATATGTGTACCGATTTTTCAGTTCAGTCAGCCACGCGCTTGCGAGAGTCTGTGTTTGTTTGTGTTTGATTAACTCTGCGTGTCATGATGCATCAGGGAATACGGTGCTCAGGCCTCTGGCCTGAAGGACTTTTTCTTGTCTTCGGTCAACTGCATGATATCATTATCATGCAGTTGACAGAGCCGTCGCGGTTTTGCAACAGGTGTCGCGCTTTGTCGGAATTTTCCCCGTGGATGACCCAGCGAGTCGCATAATAATGGACACGTTCCCCGAACATGCATACGGCCGAAGTTCCTACTGATGCGGCTTGACGATAGCTAGGGTCATCGATACCAATCGTGGTCATCATGGATAACCTCATCAGCAGCGTGGTAGGCTACGTGTCATTGATTCACCACACAACCCGAACACGTGCGACGGGTTCTCGAAGCACTGAACGGCATAGTTGACGGTTCGAGCCCCATTTCACGTGGTCTACTTTCAGTTTTCAGCCGTTGTTCCACCAAAGAGCTCGGAAGGTGCCGTCTTACCGAGTCAATTGAGTATGTAAATGACTAGTAGCTTGGCCCTGGTTATCAGACATGTCATATTTGTGAGCTACGGTAAAGTGAGATCGATGGAGAAGACAATGGTGAATCGATAACGGACAAATACACGGCTGTTCTGAGGTCAGGGGTTGATTTGACCCTGCTTGTGCAACTCGAGGCTGCATGCGGCCACGTTCTTGTCATTCACCCACTGCCATGGAACCCAACACGCTGCCTTCCATATCCTCAATGCGCACAACAAAGGTCTGCGCAGATCCTGTCGCTTCTGTTCCCTCATCAACTACTTGTTACATAGCGAAAACTTGAAGATGCAATCCGTACTCTGGATGGAGCCGTTGCGTGCTCATCACCAACTACAACCGAGAGACCGACGCCTTCAAAACGACCCCACCTTACTCGCTCAGTATATTCTACTTTGGCAAAGTTTGGCAGAACGTCCAAGGAACAGTCACCACCTTCGTCCAAGTCAGTTTTCTGGCGTAAATGAGTCGTTACACCTCCAAAGTGCTCAACCAACCCTCCAGCAGTGAATCTGGGATAGACGTCTCGAAAAGCGCACCTCACCTTGCTGCAATTCTTGCACGATCCGCATCGCAGTCTAAAAAAATACCGCCGCCCAGCCTTTCATCGCGCCGTCTGCCTCACCTCGCATCGGAGTATAGACCTTCATCTATGGATTCCTTTCTGTCTCGCCTCGCTACTTATAAGATTACTACATATGCCAACAAACCACCACAAATTGACGCGGTTTCAGCAGCAAGGTGCGGTTGGATCAACGATGGAAAAGACAGGCTGCTCTGCGGAATGTGTGACGCATCCTGGGTGCTTGCTGGCCGCGAGGGTATGAACAAAGACGCCGGTAAGAGCGTAGGATGAATGTTGGTCAATCACTAATTTTTCACATATAGCCAATGCTTTGATCGAAAGGCAACGTGCTTCTCTCGTCGACATGCACAAGGATGGATGTCCTTGGAAGACCAGGCAGTGCGAACGTCAGCTAGATCTCTTGTCAATGACATGAGATTCTGACATTTACGTTTCTAGCCTCCGTCTATCGGGTACCTCTTCAAGCGCCTACTGCAATGGTCCGCGAATTGAGAGCTACAGCGCTATCCCTCGAACCCTCACTCGCCAATGTAGTTATTAAGCATCCCCTCGTGAGCTTCCTGCTTTCCCTTTCTTCTGTTTCCTGATCATGACATTTAGACCCCTTCTCAACTGAGTTCTCTTCGCTCTATCTTTTCTGCAGCGGCATCTGAAAGACCAGTATTCCAACACGATTCCATCACAGATGCAGAAGAGACCACCCATCCTGTAGTCCCTTCAGACGCTACGATTGTTGTTGCCCTCTTTGGGTGGGCCCCAGCACCGACTGCGACACTTTCTCGTCCGGCCTCTTTGCTCTTTTCACGCGTGGGTTCATCTGGTCCTTCCATTTCTGCACCTCCGACCCCATCGCTTTCGCGTATGAGTTCAATCTCGAGCCACTTACGAGAGCGAGCAAGCTCACCGACTCCCTCCGCTTCACCACGAATGAGCATTTCGCAATTCAATTCATCGCCAGATCGCATAACGGCATCTTCGCGCAAGAAAAGTTTGTGGCCCAGTCATGTTTCCACGACTACTGCTTCCCTGGATACTTCGCTCGTGTACTGCGTCCTCTGCCAGCGGAGGGTTGGCCTCTGGGGATATTCTAGGGACGAAGTTACAATACCGTCGACACAGGATGAATCCTCTGCACCTGTGCTTCGTGGACACCCAAAAGATTTTGATCTGGTGAAAGAACATCGATCTTATTGTCCTTATATCACTCGTTCATCAGTGATCCCTTTGTTCTCCCGTTCACCTTCGGCGGACTCGCTTCAGGGTGCCATAGAGGGTTGGCGAGCAGTGCTGACTGTCGTTCAACGTTACGAGCTCAGCCAGCGGCAACATTTATCTCGATTTCTGCCTAGTGACGATTCAAGCAACCAATCATCCACAGAGTTGAAAGGAGTTGAGACTATGGTAGCCGGTGTCAAGACCAATGGGGTCGGTACCAAGTATACGTCCCTTGAGCACCACTGAGGTCGAATTTTGAACAGGGCCGAGAATTGTTGAAATATGTCAAGGTTCTTCTGGGTTAGCTTTTGCTCTCGCACCCGCTGCCATGTAAGATCTTGAAAACGTGCTTGCTGCATATGTCATCTGGTTCACCTTCAGGCTCTTCGTATTACATTCTCAACTTCCTGACAATATCTTCGCGGTAACTCTACCTCACATGTTCTGATCATTCGATGGTTCCTTTCCTATGTCTGCAAGCAATGAATCAGGACGGTCCACTACCTGTGCCAGGAAGATTACTCACAAAGAATTTCTTGTGAAGCTGAGCTCCAGCATTGTCAATCGAATGGAGTTCCTCGCTGGTCAGGTCAGGGACGTTGGAGGTGTCCAGGTATTCCTTGATCCTCTCAGCCTTGGACGACGTGCTATTTGAAATTGAGCTGCTTGGTGAGTAGCTCTAACGTCGTGCAGATAGCGGACTGACGTTACCACCATGATGCCCCTTTGTTGCAGCCATTTATTGAGGACTTGTCCATCAGAGACAGGACTCGTTCTGGTCGTCTCAAGCCTCGCGCGAATCTTGTGGACTACCGGGTCAAGCGGGCCACCTTGTACCCTGAAAAGGGGAGAGAGCCCTCCATATGAAGAGGTTACAATGCTGTGGGCCTTGTGCAACTCGATCACCGCTTGAAGGGACTCCCACACATGTGGGTGAACTTCAATCTACAGGGTTCATGACAACAGATCAAGTCGGTCCTTACACAAATAGAGTGTATTTACCTGGTTCACTGCCGGGGGGATCGTTGCGACGCTCAGAACTTCCTCTAGATCCTTGACCCCGAAGTTGGAAACACCGATGGACTTGGTCAATCCCTCCTTCTTACACTCTTCCATCCCCTTCCATACCTCCTGCAGCCGACCGGCGTGAGCCTTGGGCGTGTGGATCAGGTATAGATCTACATGGTCTACACCGAGTTTCGTGAGAGATTCTAAAAGGGCAGTCTTCGCCGTCTGTTCGGGGCCTAGCGTGTTGAGCTTGGTGGTGATATAGAGCTCTGAACGTGGTTTTCCGGAGGCGGTGATGCCTTTGCCTACGCTTTCCTCGTTGCGATACATCTGGGCGCAGTCAAGGTGGGTGAAGCCCTTCTCGATGGCGAGCTGGATAGCATGGGCGGCGTCCTGGCCATAGAGCGCAGTACCTGTGCCAAAAGCGATCCAAGGGGCCTGCGAGCCGTCGTTGAGAGTGAGGCAGGGCACAGTCATCGTGCTCTTAGAGTCTTAGTCCAACGTGGGTATGGGTACACAGTCAGCAGTGCCAGGTATTTCAAAGCCATGCCTACCCCAACTTCACGCTTTCGGTGCGGCGACCCGAACGGATGACCGAGAGTGTTCGTGAGACTTTCCCTCGATAATTTAGTGCCTTGAGATTCAAGCACCTGTTAAGATGTATTACTAGATACATTAAATGGGTATAGTTGAAAACCTCTAACCGATTGGCTGCATGTCAGCGACGCCCAGGTGCCCCTCTCTGCCGGGATTGGTCCCCACCGGATCCCCCGCTTACATTCAACTCCATATCTAATCTTCTCGCCATCTCTCGATCAGTCTCCTCCATCAGTCGCCTCGTTTCTCCTCGTCTTCTCCTTTCTAGCTCCTCTTCGTGGGCCTGCTCACGTCTCGCGACCTCCATATCAGCCTCTTCCTGTCTCCTCCTCTCTTTCGCTAGTCTATCTTCTCGTTCGGCTTCCTCCTGCACTTGTCGCACAAATGCAAGATCTGCCTCTTCTTGCTTCCTCCTCTCTTGCTCCTCTGCCTCCATCTGAGCACGCGCAAAGGCTGCGTCAGCAGCTTCTTGTTCAACCCGGGATCGAATACGAGCCAATTCTTCTTGCCATCTCTTTTCGGCCTCAGCCTCCTCAGCACGTCGTCTGCGGGCTTCTTCTTCAGCTGCTTTGCGGCGGCGTTCCGCCTCTTCGCGTTCACGCTGGATTCGTTCTTCCTCTTGTCTCCTACGTGCTTCCTCCTCTTGTGTCTTGCGTTCTTCCTCTTGCCTTTTGCGTTCTTCCTCCTGTCTCCTGCGTTCTTCATCTTGCCTCCTACGTTCCTCCTCTCGTTTCTTGAGCTCTTCCTCTTGCCTCTTGCGCTCCTCTTCCTTCTCTCTCTTCCTGCGTTCCGCCTCCTCCTTTCTCCTAAGCTCTTCCTCCTCTTGCCTCCGTGCTTCTTCTTCCCTTTTCTTGCGCTCCTCCTCTTCCTGTTTCGTGCGCTCCTCTCGCTTTCGACGTTCCTCCTCCTCCCGTCTTTGATGCTCTTCTTCCTCTCGTTTTCTTTGTTCTTCCTCCTCCCGCATACTGCGTTCTGCCTGTTGTCGCCTATCTTCTTCTTCTTGTTTCTTCAACTCTTCCTGCCTCCTCAGCTCTTTCTCGCGTTCCTCTTCCATCCGTTGCTTACGCTCTCTTTCTTCACGTGCGCCTTGTTCCTCAGCATCCTTGAGCGGCTGCCCCCGTTCCCCCTCGACGGTCTCGTTACTTGATTGTCTTTCACGTATTTCTACGTGTTCCGCAGTCTCTCTCGACCCCTCCTGTAGCGTAGTCCCTGCTACTGCGATAGGGATAGACCCGTCCGTATTCTGTTTGACATCTTCTGTGGCGGAGGCAGGTGCAACGCTCAGGACTGCTGCTTGAGGAGCTGACGATGCGGAAGTGGATGGTTGAAGCGGGGTAGTAACAGGGGTAACACTAGGCGGCAGGGGCGCGGGTGGAGGAATCGGTACCTGGCTTGGCGCCACCGGCGGTCCTGACGTCTGCGCAGGCTGCACAACAGAAAAAGCGTTGGATGTGCCTTTCCCACCTTGGCTTGGCAATGGCGGTGGAGGCGGTGGTGGGATAAACGGCTTGGGTTGCTGGTGAGATGTCTGAGGGGAATAGGGTTGAGGAGTTTGTGACTGAACCGGTGGAGGGGGAGGAGCTGGGATGTACAACTGCTGAGGCGGTTGAGCCTAGGAGTGCAAGTGAGCAAAGCTCTTGATAACAACAGAAGGGTAGAGCTCACCGTTGGAAAGTACGGTTGCTGTTGATGTTGAGGTGAAACAGGGGGTTGACTACTCGCCGGAAGCCCTACGTAAGTAGGATGTTGGTATGTTTGCGACACATTGGGTGGATGCGGAGTCTGAGAGTAGGGAAGGTACTGAGGGGGGTACTGTAGCTGCTGAGCTGGGGGGAAATATTGCTGTTGCTGTGGAGGTGAACAACTTTGTTGGGGAGGATGAGGTTGCTGCTGCGGCTGGGGTGGGTATGGCGTGTGTTGAGATTGGTTGCTATGTTGTTGAGAATATGTTTGAGGTGGAGGCGGTTGCGGTGTCGGAGGTCCGCCAGAGAATTGGCTGTATTGCGGGTAAAGGGGTGGAGGTGATGTCGTGACGGGAAGTTGCTGAGGCTGTCCAAGAGGTGTGTGAGACTGTAGAGGCACTGCAGGCTGTGATGGCGAGTACGTTTGTTGGTAGCCTTGAGGTGGAGCTGGTGCGTAGTTCTGCAAGTTTGACTGTACATAGGCCTGGCCCGGAGGTTGATAGGTGAATGAATCCCCCGCCCCATATACGCCTCGCGGTTCGTGCTCCTGAGTAATCAGTGGGGTAACGAATGGAGTTGGGAATGGGATATGGGAACGATCTTCAACTTGCTCCACAATGATCGACGGCGTCGAACCAACCCTGGGTCCTGTCGTGGATGTGATCTCGGGAGGATACACCTGAACCGGAGCCTGTAAACCAGAAACGCGAGGCGCTAGACTAGGCGTATCGCTGAAGGTTCTCCGATGAAGATCGTTTGGCAGGGTCTCGGGAGATGGACGACCCATGCTCGCCACCCGGTTCCGGTTCTGCGGGGGCACCGGCCTCGGGCCACTACGTCCCCCTGGTTGAAGGGACGCAGGGAGCCCTATGTTCTTTCTGGAGTCATCGTCAGCCGAGTCCTCGTTAGCAGGAAGCGGCGGGAGTAAGTCCTTGTGTTTTGCAGCGACTGCAGCGATAGCGCCTTCACTCGATGGTGTTGGTTGTTTAGACCCCTTGGCCTGAGAGCCGCGTGCGGGAATCAGTGACGATGGTATCTGACTCGTGCTGGTCGGCGATGATTGACCTAGCTTTTTCTCTCCGGGGGCAGGGGAGCGTGCGGGCTCGGTCTGGGGGGAGGGTGAGGTTGGTGATGGAGCCAATTGTTGACCTTGCTTGAAATATGCAGCAGGGCGCGTAAGTCGATCTCTTGGTCCTAGTTTTGAAGCTCGGCGCGTCAAAGGGGGCGGCGAGTTGGCGTAGAAAGTCATTTCAAGATAAACTTCACCCCGAGCACCTGCCGAGGTCTCGAGCGGGACCCAGTCTAAAGGGTATCAATACGATGATCCTCGTCAGCGTGCAACAAAGATGAGTTGCCTGAGAGCTCATACCGTCAAACTCGCCACTCTTTAGCGTTGCCTCGATATCGATCGTCCCTTTTCCCAAAAGTGTATCCTCCCCTCGCTGTTCCTCTTTGTAACAGGAAATCTCCAGAATCCTGTTCACTTTGTCTTTCCCTTCGTCAGCGAGGACCGGGAAGCGGAGCTCGTCGTCCCATACTGGATGCTGACCACCCTTCGGATCGACTTTAGTCCGTTTCTTCAGACCAGAGAGAGATGCTTGGGAATAGGGATCCTGTTTGTAAAATGAGGGTTGGTGGAGGTGCTGCGCTTTGAGCACGACGACGACAAGAGTACCGATCTCTTTTTGCTGGGACATGCTGATCGGTGAAGCACCTACTGCGTTTGCAAGGCCGGAGTAACCTATTTAGTGGATCATGAACAGGGCTATGTCGGTAACCAAATGGGCTCAGTCAAAAGGTGATGCGGCACGTCACGGGGCCATCAGGCCCAGCGAGAGGCGATACTACTACCGCGAGTCATCAAAGGCAGTACTAGCAATGAGATCCCAACTTCAACATCATTACTCAGGCTATTAGCTGCGGCTGGTAATCAAACTCGTAGGGTGCAACCTGTCACATCTACGCGAGTGGAATTACATCATGGTAGGTCGGAGAACCTAAAATATAGTCCGGGTAATCATTGGAATCTATTAAAGGCCCAGGCTGTTCCATCATACGGGAACCTGGAAATGAAGTCCCAAAAAATAGAGTCATCGGTAGCCGTGAAATATAGGGTTGCGCCGCCAAGGCAGGTAGGTACTTCCGAAGGTGATCGTCCCACTTACGGGATATTCTCCGGACTCATACTTGTGACTGCTTCGAAGCGGAGAGGATATCTTCGAGTGAGATGGAAGATCTATCACACATTCCGCGGAATATGCCGTCCGGAATGTTAAACAGGTTTGTCGGGGTGTCGAATTCCTGGTTCATTATGCTCTATCAACATAGGGAAAACCCACAAAGGCCAAATAACATACAGCGATCGTTCCAGCGTCGAGAACACAAACACGGTCGTAGGATATGATCGTGCGCAAACGATCTCCATGACAGTCAGCAAAAGGGGAAGTTCAGCCATGCAAGTGAAGCTTACGAGCGATACAGAGAATTGTGCGTTCCTTGAATTCAGTCGCAATAGTATTCTGGATCTTTCCATCGGTCTCGTAATCTACCGATGCTGCAGAAAACATGAACGCAGGGTCAAGTCAGAAATCGGTAAATTCATACCTGTGGCTTCATCAAGGACGAGGATCTTCGTTTCGTGGACTAGAGCGCGTGCTAGTGATACTAGTGATCGCTGGGCAACGGTTAGCAATCAACAAAAAAGGATGATAGGTGGTGTTAATTTCACCTGTCCAACAGATAGGTTACCACCTTCGTTGTCGATCGGAGTATCTAGGTTAAATCGACTTCCAGTGGCCCGAGTGTCACTTGCGGTAGCTGCTTGAGATACCTGCGTGTCAACAAGGTGTGCCCGTTTGAGAGCGTCCCAGAGGCGGACATCGTCGTACAAGCCAAACGGATCTAGGTTAGACCTAAGAGTTCCAGAGACTAAGAAGTCGATTAGCAACGCGGCACGTTCGATAATTAATACATGCTTACACAGGAACTGTATTAGAGCGCAAAGCCATCAATAATACACAAATGATCTCAGACACGAGACTTACGGCATCTTGTGGAATAATCGCCAGCCCCTTTCTGAGTTGTTCTAGTCCTACTTTCGAGATGTCGATACCATCAATTTGTATGCTTCCAGAAGAGAGTTCCACGATCCGAAATAGGGCCGTCATGACTGAGGATTTCCCAGCTCCAGTTCTATAAGTATCATCAACGAAGGCCCGGGGAGTTACGGTGACAGGAGACTGGCTAGTACCTGCCCACAATACCGATCTTCTCCCCGGAGGTGACCTCCATGCTCAAGCCTGCAAGAACTAGAGGTAGTTCGGGTCGATACTTCATGAAAATGTCCTTCATGACAATTCGACCTTCGGAGGGCCAGGAAGGAGGAGCTGGGCTGTCCTTGACTTGATGAGGGGCTTCTTGTTCAACCTCTTTGGTATAGTGGACGATTCGCTCCACAGAATTCATATCGTTCTCCACCTCTGCAACCTGACGGACCATCCATCCAAAGGTCTCAAGTGACATGTCAGTTTGTTAATGTCTCGTCACTCCTTTAAGTGTGCCTACCTGCTGCACCATCAGAATGTATGACAGAACAACGCCCGTCTCTCCTGACGAGATGCTGAAGCGGGTACCAACTGTTAAAATGGCCACCGCGAATGTGAGGATTGCTCCGAGGAAATCCAAGCGAATACCAAGCCAGCGCTGGTCACTTGAATCAGTGAACATAAGCGGCACTAGAGACCGGCTTGTCTACCTGGTTGGTGACAGTCAACCAATATGCGCTGGGGTCCAGTCAGAGCCAGTGTCAAGTGACACTCTGTTCGTTGCAACTCACCGATTCTCGACGTCAACGAGCTCGATGTTCTCTTTCTTGAATCGGTTCTTCTCGCCATACGCAGAGATTGTTGTCAATCCCGACAATGACTCAGAGAAATGTGCATATAATGAACTACGCAATATAGCATCTGAGAGTGGCGGTTAGCTGTAAGGGTTGACAATATGACGTATAATTTCCATACCGAGTCGCTGTAAGTAAATCAGCTTCCATGAACTAAACAAAACTGTGGAACACACCTTCAGTTCCCTTGCACTTGCTCGATAGAAATACGCAGCGTAGCAGTAAAAAGCCAAGATGAAAAACACGACCAACAAAAACCATGGCAAGACTATGGAAATAAGGATGATGGCACTGATGATACTGGAGACCGTCATAGTCAGCATGCGCAACGAATCACCGATGAGATTATCAACAGTGTCGATATCTGTAGAACCACTTAACGAAGGGAGGGGTAGAAACCTTGGTAGAAGTACCTTTGGCAAAGCGATTCATAATCCGACCAAGAGGCTGTCAACGATACAGATGACTATGGTAACCGGACATACGACACGTTCAACTCACAGTTGTCTCAAAGAAACTCATAGGAGCATGGAGGACGCGGGTTATGGCTCTCTGAATACCACGACGTCAGCCTGTGAGTATTTCTATGCCAAAAGAAGGCATAAACTGACCTCATGCAATTTTTGAGACGCAAAATATGTTAGGATTGCAAAGCAAGCTCCCGTAAAAAACATGGTTAGCGATTGCGAAACACCAAGAGCAGCATATACGCCCATCTGCAACCATGTCTTGAGATACTGCAGGCAAATAGGGAGGTGACATACGTAGAAACCTTGTGGATAGTTCCACTTCATTTCCTCCCAGTAGACGAGCCTGGCGAATCCCAGATAAGGATATCAAGAGAAACAAACCAAGGTAATCCGTGCTCACCAATACGATGACATGACGCTTGCGCCTTGCATCAGAGAAACACACAAAAGTGTAATCGGTACGAGGACTATGCCATTTGCAGCAGAGAGGTATTCCCGATAGACTTGAAAAGCAATGGCGCCAGTGTTCCGCTCCTCTTCCTGCATAATCCCTTTGCCTTTCGTGCTGACGTCTTGTTCTTGCTTTTCATCCCGCACAGTTTCTATTTTTTCATTGGTCTTGTTACCGTTGTCTTGCTGCGAACCGAACTCTCCCATGAACTTGGAAAACGCGCCATTATTAGCCATCAATGCGTCGAAGGTACCACGCTCAGCGATGTTGCCATCCGCCAATGTGTAGATGTAATCGACCTCCGGGAGGAAGTGCAACGCATGCGTCACCAGAATCCGAGTCTTGCCTGCGGTGCCATTTTTCAGAACATTGGTGAACACAGCCTTTCCAACATGAGCATCGAGAGCAGAAAGGGGATCCTGACAAGGTCACATGTCAAATCCTGAGACGTCGATGATAACGATGAACCTACATCGAAGATCATGACATCCGAGTTGCAGTACAACGCCCGACAGATGTTGATCCGTTGTTTCTGACCACCAGAGAGAGAAATACCTCGTTCACCAACCTCGGT
>JBBPOC010000449.1:0-17215 GCA_038091235.1 Tylopilus rubrobrunneus | reverse complement strand
TGTCACCGTCACACTCTTGGAAGTCTGTCTTTCGTCTGCCAACCTCGAACAAGAAGCATCTAGCAAATATCAACAGTCCTACCCTGGATCGTACAGCCAGGTGTATCTCTTCTCCAATCACCACTAAGCTCTCATCCGGTCCTCCATCCACCCTATCGCTCACCCCTTCGACACCGCAGTCCGTCGACCAACGTTCTTCTTACAACTCTTCCAAAACTCAGTCTAGCGAGTCTAACCCCGTCGGAACCCCAAAATCTTCGTACCTTGTGCCTGACTCGCGAGGTTACCCAAGCCAAGCCCATCATCTTCAGCAGCAGTCTCAAGACATGGTAGCTACCACTCTGCATGCCCAATCACGCGTCAGGACAAAGTCAGAGAAACAAAGATTCAACCTCGGTCGCGCTCCCCACATTTCCACTGCCAGGTCCCTCACCGCCGACCCTTCTCAGCAGTCTTTTGTGCTTCCCTCGGGGCACGGTCCTTCTGCAAGCCGTTCGGGACCTTTGTCACCCCGGGCGATGGGCGCATCCGCGACTCGTTTCATTCGTCGTGTTGCATCCGCCCCCAATGCAAAGCATCTCTTCATGTCGGGTTCGCGGTCGGCTGTGCCGACCAAGAACGGTTTACTTGCTCCCGCAGAGATGATCCCCCCCGTTCCAGGCGCTCCGTCTAGCAATTCGGAGTATGGAGATGACTCTTTGGAGACACTGTCCTCCGGCTCATCCAGAAGTCGCTCGACGAGACACGAACGATACCAAGGTCAGGGGACTCCAAGGACTCGAATCACTAGTCCAACCACCGACGGCCCAGGGAAAGTTGCTTTCCGCCGAACTTACTCGAGCAACTCTATCAAAGTTCGATCTGTACATACATTTCCCTGATGTTCATCTCCTTCATGACGACGGATTCTGTTTGCAGGTGGAGGTTGGCCCATCGAGTTTCCTCAAAATCAAGATGCTAGGCAAGGGTGACGTCGGGCGCGTTTACCTGGTCAAAGAAAAGAAAACGGACAAACTGTTTGCCATGAAAGGCAAGTCCAGTGTTGCCTCGCTTTTGTCAGTGTTTTAACCTCGGTTTCAGTGCTCTCCAAGAAGGAGATGATAGAGCGGAAGAAGATTAAGCGAGCATTGACGGAGCAAGAAATTCTCGCTACTTCTAACCATCCCTTTATAGTGACGCTTTACCACTCCTTCCAGTCAGAGCAGTATCTCTACTTCTGCATGGAATACTGCATGGGCGGGGAATTTTTCCGCGCCTTGCAAACACGTCCGGGCAAATGTCTCCCGGAGGATGGCTCACGGTTTTACGCTGCCGAAGTAGTCGCTGCGCTAGAATACCTACATCTCAATGGTTTCATTTATCGCGATCTTAAACCGGAAAGTGAGTTTACTAGTCTATCGACTTAGGAGCGTGACACTGATCGCTCCACAGACATCCTGCTCCATCAGTCCGGCCACATTATGTTGTCGGATTTTGACCTGGCTAAGCAATCTGGACATCCGGGAGGACGACCCGCCACCATCCACCAGTCGGAGCCAAACGGGGTATGCATTCTTTTATCCACATGATAATCATTGCACATAACAATCATCGTCTCCTTCCAGGTCCCAATGATCGACACAATGTCCTGCACAGGTGACTTTAGGACCAACTCGTTTGTTGGAACCGAGGGTTAGGATGCTGCATGCTTTGTAGAAGCTTTCTGACATTTCGTGCTTCGATTTGTAGAGTACATCGCACCTGAGGTGATTGCTGCCCAGGGACACACTGCTGCGGTGGATTGGTGGACTCTCGGCATACTCATTTACGAGATGATCGTAAGTCAAACGTTATTTATGTCTGCGAAGCCGAGTGTGAGAGATTGCTGACGAACATATGTTGGGGTCGGCAATATAGTTTGCTACTACACCTTTCAAGGGCAAGGAGAGGAATGACACATTCGCGAACATTCGATTACTTCCCGTGCACTTCCGTGATACACCCAAGGTATCCAGGTACGTTAATGACCCGGGTGCGTTGCTGCAGTGATGAAAACGCTGTTGGACAGTGCGTGCAAAGACGTCATCGTCCGGCTTCTAGACAAGGATGAGCGGACACGTTTGGGAAGCAGGAGCGGCGCAAGCGAGGTCAAGCAGCACAAGTGGTTTTCTAAGATAAATTGGGGTCTCTTGCGACACACGCGACCACCGGTACGTTTGCAATATCAGTTGATTTTGTGTTCGTCGTGTGCAGCCCAGGATTATTCCGTTTGGACGAGTGTACCACATGTCGCCATTTCCTATTACATGTTTTGCATTGTGGGTGCAGTCGCTGATCCACCTGTTTGATGTCTAGATTGTTCCAACTACATCAAATGGGGCTGATACCAGCAATTTCCGACACCTCAAGGAGTCGCGCTCACTGCACCTGGAGGAGCAAGGATGTGTTGTTACACCTGGCACCCCTGGGTACGACGACGGGCTGGACTCGCCACGAGACGGAGACCTATTCGGGGCTTTCAACAGTGTCACGATACACTACGACGGTGAACTGTGACAGGTGGCAGGGATGCTCAGGCGTCACTCGGATTCCAATTTGTGTATATTTGGTTTTGCGTTGGTGACCTGGGTCGTCAGGTTTGTCGTTCCCGTTTGCGACGGTTTGCATCCTTTGATTAGACTTTTTGACATTGCTTGCTTTCTGGAGAACAAAATACCGGGTTTCACTTGTACTATTTGCATTGCACAGCTACCCCATCTTCTCTTATCGTTACATTCTTTGCAAGTACTTACGAGGCGGGTGCGCTGCACACGTCAACCACTGATCGGGGCGCCGTTGATGGCGTTCTTAATGCTATGATACCTGATTACAAACGAGCTATTCTAATCGCAGACGCAGTGACAAGAAGTAGCGATCAGATGATTCGGGAATCAGTGCAGAAAAGAAGCTGATGCGAGTGATGATGAGTGCTCGACCTCGGGAGCGGGGCGACGGGGAAGAGCAGGGCGGGGCGACGGGAGCGGAGGAGGGGAGCGGGGAGGGAGGATCCCTAGCTTGATCGGCGGGGAGAGGAGAAGGCGTCGGTGTCGAGAGAGTCGGTGAATATGTAAGCAAGCGATCTCTGATGGAGGAACACGGTGGGCGGGAGGAAACGTCGGTGCGGATCGTCGAGGAGGTCAGAGTTCCATATCGGGATACGAGTTCGATTTCCAAAGAGAGAGTGACAAGGACCCCGGCGAGCGCAAAAGTGAGCCAAGGTGGAAGCCAAACGAGCCATGGGCGTGGGAAGCAGAGCCACAGACTGCAGCAAAGAGCGCGCAGGACGAGGCAGGGAGCACGCGGAGGGAGGAGGCGATGAAGCAGGAGCACAGTTGCTCGCTGACATGAGATTCAAGCTGAGATTCGCCCAAGATGGTGCAGCGGCAACATCACATGGAGATCGCGATACAGTACAGTGTGGGCGGAGAGTGGTCGAAAAAGGACTAGCTTAGCATGCCTCGGCGCCGAGGGAGTGGCACGGTGACCGTATTTGGTGGTAAGGAGATGTTGGTGTGTATTTGTACACAGTTTACCGAGGGTGATTTCCGAACGCGGCCGCGGCTTGTAGGGATGACCCTGGATTACGTAGATTTCCGGAAATGGCAAGAGCGGAAGAAAATGGAGAGGGGTCACGTAACAACTAAATTCGGGGAATATGAATTCTCCACCGGCCATGGTTTTTTTATAATACATGGTCGATCGTCGACTCGACGGTCGACTGCCTCTGTCTGTTTGACTTTTTTTTCTATTTTTCCTTCTTTTTCTTTTTAGTACATAGCTCGCCCCGTTCGACGCCTTCACCATTCCGTCCCTACGCCCAGCAACGTTCGACATGCAAGACCTCTACGCTCCCTCATATCCACCGCCCCCACAGAACCGTCCCCAGTGGTCGCGCCCTGCAGACCACACATACCCCCAGATTTCTACTGCACAACCGCCCCTATACCCCCCCAGCTCGCCCAACGACTCCCCCTCTGATGACCCGTCCCCGCCGCCCCCCATCAAGTCCCATGACCAGCACCAGCCAACAAAGACCGAGTCAAAGCCTCAGGCGACGTTCCTCACAAAACTCTACGCGTAAGTATCCTCGCGCCCTCTCCTGTTCCCTCAACGACGCGTCTCCCCAGTCTCCTCGAGCGGCCAGAGAACCACCACATGATTAGATGGGACCCTGCCGGCGAACACATCATCGTGGAACGTCCGGAGCAGCTCGCTCTCCACGTACTCCCTAGCGTATACCGTCAATCCAGATTTGCTTCCTTTTCTCGGCAACTCAACGTCCGTGCTTCTCTCCTTCCACCCCTCATGTCGCTTAATGAACCCCTTCCACACAGATTTATGGCTTCATGCGCAAAGTGAACCTCCGCAACGTTGACCCAGCCATCGATGATCCCGATGCAAGCACATGGTGTAAGTACCCGCACCGCCTCCAACCTTCTCGCCTTCTCACACAGCCACCAGCTCATCCAACCCTCAATCGACATTCTCCTCCAGAGGTCGTTGCCAATTTTAAACGCCGCGTCCCACCTCGCCTCCCCAAGCCGCGAAAACGCGAAACGCAAGAGCCCCCGTCCATCCCCCCGCCTCGCTCCGCCATCGGTGCCGGACCTGTCCCCCTCTCCGTTCCCACCGTCAACAAGCCCAACTTCCTCGGTGGTCGTGCCCGTGGTTTCTCTGCACCTGGTTCATTCACCCCTCTCAGCTCGCCCGCTGCCCCTGGCTGGGGAACCTCATACCCCCGCTCGGCCTTGCCGCCTCTCACGGTTCCCTCAGAGCCTCCCGCCATCACCCAGCAGCATCACAGCATCTTCAACCAGTCGCACAACCTCCAGCCCATCTCTCCCGCAGATGATTCCCCTTCCACTCAGTTCAGCGCGATGGGCCCAAACGGTGGCTATGCTCACCACAACCCGCAGGTCTCGTCCTCGCAATACCCATATACTGAGCAGAGCTGGTCCTTTTCTCCGAACAGCTCCTCCTCGAGCCACTCTGGCAGCCTCTCTTCGCTCTTGAACCCCCCGACCACCAATGGGTATGGTGCGCGCCCCACTCCCACCATCAACACCTCTTACGCGTCGTCGTATTCGAACGTGTCTATGCACAGCGACCACACACCCCCGTCGCTGTCACCTGACACACACAGCCGTCCGACGACGGGGTACTCGATTTCCTCTGTCTCCTCGTTGCCTTACGAAGAGTCGCCTACCCACGCCACCTACCACCAGAGTGACTACTCTCGTCCAGGGTCCAGCCACCATAGACCAATTTCCCCCACGCTCTCTCGTCCACCATCATCTTCGAAGCAGTACGGACCCAGTAGCTCTCTTAGGGTTGGGCGTCCCCGGCGCCACAGCCAAGCTATGAGCCCGTATCCTTCGCCTTACGAACAATCCGAGCGACCATCGTCCTCCCCTCAGCCAGCTGATGAGCAAAGCGGAACGATGCCGAGAGTGCGGAGTATGATACAATTGCCCTCGGTTGACCCTTATGGCTTCGGTTCGAGCCAGACTGAGTTCGCTTACTCTGCCGTCGGAGGCAACCCGTCCATCGAGTCGATGGATGGTCGCAATGGTTGGGGCCATCCCGCGCAAGCAACGCAGCGTCCCTCGACGAGCACTTCCTCGATCAGTGCAGCGTCACATACGTCCTCCTCACAGGCGAACACGCCTCCGCTGACTGATGGTTACTGTGGGGCTGAGACGGACATCAACCGTTGTAAGTCGTTTCGTCATCCACTGACCTCTTACGGCGTGACTTACTGACCAATAGTTTCTTGAATAAGTCACTCCTGATTTCGGGTTTGTGCCCTTGAATGAACACCTCCCTCCGCAATATACCAAAAACGACGGGCGAACTATAGACGCACCGGCGTCTGCGGAGGGATACTAGAATTGTGGTGTGCGGTTCACGATTGCTATTCCGACTGTCTTCATTCGAACTTGGACGATAACACTCGCTGTCTGCTTTGATCTCACGAATCGCGTTCCTTTTTTTCTTTTTTTTTCTCTCCCCCTCTCGTTCTTGTTCGCTTCTCATTTCAGAAGCTTTATATACGAAATCGGAAGACGCCCGTCCGTTCATTTCACGAAATCCACCATACCCCGTCTCGTTTGCATCGCTCTCACAGTTGCGTCGTGTATACCTTGGCTCATCTCTCATATGTAGTATCACGCCCCATTCACCCCCATTTTTGATACCTTTTCTCTCTGCTCGTGTCTCGCCCAGGTTGTTACATACGGTTACCCCGTATACACGTTACCCAGCTCGTTGATATCCTGGCTCTAGTCGATGCTCAATGGAAGCAAATTGCGTTGTTGCTTTCTTTCGGTGTGAGGCGTCAAGTTTTCATTTGGTTGGGCGTGACCGCAACGGTCGCCATTCGCCGGACCGTTCCCACTGCCAAGTCTCACGATAGATCGGGGGACCGGCGTCCGCTCGACCGATTAGGAATGCCACCCCGATCTGGGATTGCAGATCTGATCGCACAGAATTCTGATCGGGGATGTGCCATGTTTGTCCTTGTATTTTTCGTGTTATCCGTCATGTGACAGGTTGTGTGACGTCACTGTTACCCCAAGGTTAGGTTCAGGACACATGGGTGACTTTTCAATATCCGACACGCACGATATGTGCAACGAACAGAGCAGGGGTCAAGGTGAGGCTCTATTAAATGGCAAGGTTCAGGTGGCGCACTCCGTCTGGTCATGGCGGTGTTCCACACGAGGATCATGATCGCCTCGACAAGACCGCGTCCATGGATTGTCCACGATGTGCATCGCATGCAACTGGGTATTCGTACAAGCGAGATAAAATGAACCAGTCAACGGAGGCATACAAAAAAGAATCAACGCTGTACCGCCACAAATAAATTTGTAATCCCGATTTAACCCAGGCAGAAAATACATCGTCGGTCCATGTGTATGAGTCCGAGCCCCTTGAGCGGGCGCACATCTATCATAGTCTGGGGAATACGTGATGTCGGACCGCTGTCATGCCAGCGATGCGCCGACGCCCATCTCGTTATGTCGCGGAACAACGGAGGCATGCGAAGCGAGTTGTGCTTCAGTCATGCTCTCCCGCGAACGAGATGACGGAAGGCGACCGTACGGGTGCGAGGAGACTTCGTCTTCCAGTCTTATGTCCGCGCCCAGGAACGCCGCCTGTTCCTCTGCGTTCGTACCCGATGACTCTATGTCATCATCTAGTTCGTCATCTACCGCTCGCCGTGCGACCCAGCTGAGGTACAGAAAGAGGGCGACGCAAAGCGCGATACCGGCGATCGTCCAGACTCGACTCCACCCATTTTCTTCGCTCGAGCCGCCCTTGTGTGCGCTGAACGACCGGATCCCTGCGCCGATGCTCGTGTGTATGATCACCTTGAACAGGGAGAGGCCTGTACACGTAACATACGTTTTCATGTTCAGGGTCGTCGAGGCAAGAAGGACGTTCATGACGTTGTAAGGATAGGGTGCGAGACGAACAAGGAAGAGCAGCTGTGGCTTGCGTTCGATCGCACGGACCACACGGCAGAGGCCGCGTGTGGACTGTAGCCAACGCGCAACCTGCTCGCGGATAAATGCGCGCGACAGCGAAAATACAACAACTGCGCCCGACAGTGCGGCGCTGTAGGATATCATCGCACCGATCCACGGTCCATAGGTATAACCAGAAAGGGTGATCAGTGTTGAATATAGCGGGAGGGGAGCTGTAGATGGTGATTGACATCGCGACCGATAGAAGCATCGGAGATGGGAGCCAGACCGAGTGAGCGGAGGGCAAGCAAGTTATTTCGAGATGTACTTACGAAACGTGGTGATGAATATGAGGCAAAAGAGGATAGCAAAGCCAAAGTACTCGTCGTCCCGTAGCCAATGAGAGAGATTGTCAAGGCCTTGATGGATCGAGTCAGATTGAAAGATCGGACGGGTGATGCGAAGAAAAGACGATTTTAGCATGGATCGGGTGCAGGGACGGAATGGATCGAGAATCCATGTTCGCTCACCCTCGAAAACCTGATCTCTCCAAAAGGCAATGGCAAGCAGGAAACCGAGGCTGGTTGCACCATAGGCCAGCACAGGGGACCACTTCTTGAAGAGGTTCCATATCCGGAGTCCGCGGGGGCGAACGTAGCGATAGGGCTGCGAGCGGGGTGGAAGGCGAGCAGAGATGGACGAGTGAGCCGGACCTTGGGCGCTGCGTGACGATGTAGGTTGCGCATGCAAAGGGATGTCGCTCGCGGAAGACGAGGGCGGGGTGATTTTCTCGTCCGACATTTGGGCGCTCGACGTTTGCGGGTAAATCGAAGAGGATTCTACTGCTGGTATCCAGTCCGGCTGGTAGGGGAGAGGCGGAGGAGGGATGGAAACGGTTAGGCGCACAGTGGACGTGGAAGGGAACGTGGTAACTGGCCAAGCATCGCATCGCGCGCAAGACTCGTTTTCGTCACACGCTCTCAGCACTACTAGTACGACGTCTCCTCCGTCCTTGGGGCCGGACACGATTGACGAGTATAAAAGGGTGCAGAGGATTCACGCGTGTGGTCCACTCTTCCCACCATGTTCGTTCTGCAGCGATGGGTCCGTGCGTACAGCACGTCCACTAAACCGCGGGGTGGACACGCAGATTTTTACGCGTCGTTGCTTCCTGCGATGATCCCAGTCGCGCTGCTCGGTTCGGCGGTGTACATGGTGAGTCGTCTCTCATTCTATCCACCCCTCGGCGTCGCTCCGGTGCCACCGGGGCACTGCTCGAGAGAATCCCCTCTCCCGCTCTCAGCGGATGATTCACCTCGCCCAACAGGGTCTCCATCTTGCCCAGTCCCGCCTCGCACACGAAAAATTCCTCGACGAGGCGAGAGAGCGCTCTCGTGTCTTCGAACAAGAAGTCGACGCACTCCAATCTCAACGCTCGTCCAAAAAGAGCTCCGGGCCGTCCTAGCTCGTTCTCTATGGTATATGTAACATAAATCATATCGAGCAATGCCAAATGAATTCGAGCGAGCGCCACAATGAAGCGATGAAACCGTCCTTCGCTTTTATCCCGTGTTCGAAAGTGCCTTGTTGACCAGCGTAGATTTGTACTTGTCGTACAACTTTGCGGAGCTAACATCGTGGGTTAGCGCTGCTCTCGGTGATTCCAAGAACCATGTACCTGAGAATGGCAGATGCGAGACCTGTAAAGGCCTGGATGGTATCTTTTCCCCGTTTGATTCTGAAAACGTCATATGCTGCCAAAACGCCCGATCAGCACACGTTAGAGGCAGACATGGCTTCTCCCTTACAAACAAAGATAAAGTCCATGGCCAACTTGGCTCGAGAAATTTGCAGCCAGTAACTCTTGCGTCGCAGCCTCGAGAGTTCCTTCTCGTCCACTTTCGTATTCTTGGGTTGAGATTTCGCTGTCGCCCCTTCCAACGACTCTGTATATGCTCGGTTCTCCACTAAAACATAATTCAGCAACATATTGCCGCCGTACAGTTGATGCTTGCCTTCACGCTGGAGGCCCTCCACGATACTCATCTCAACCCCATTCTCGACCAGACTCACAAGCGTCGCAAAGAACCAACACCATTCTGCAAACCGCGCCGCCCTAACACCGACTCTGGCACCGACCAATCCTAGCCGCGAGAGCGTATATATATCGTCCGACAGCCCATTCACCAGATCTAGGAGGACCGGAGGCGGCGCAGAGAGTAATGATTGCAGGAACGGATGCGACAAAAGGTCACTGGTGAATGACGGCGATGGCCGTTTCGCTGGGACATCCGCAAGGCCATGGGGGACGGTCGAAGAACCGCCGGAAGAGTAAGGGACGGCCTTTTGCGCCATTACGGTGCTCAACGGGGTTAGCCAGTTGAGCAGAATGAGCATTTTCCTGTGTCCCAAGGTCAGACGTGATAGAAACAGTTTCCATAGCATAGCACCTTGTAAAAGAGAAGCCACTGCGAGCAGATTCGAGTCTTCTCACCAGCGCTTGCTGCCAGGCTGCCTTGCTACCTCGGAACAGAACATTGGTGTGCAACAATAGGTATACACGTATTGAGTATTGCATCAATTTCTGTCACCCATCGTGTCAGTGCGGCTACACTGGCCGAGAAGTTGACATACGCACGAACGCCTTGTCTCGACCATTGCTAGTGACTAGCATGTCCCTCCACACATCATGCCTACCGACCGTCTTCTCTGCGTTCGTTACGCGCTCACTCTCTTCGTCGACCTCGTCATCTTCTTCAGCGGTATCTTCCGTCTCACCTTTCACGGTTGCTTCCGACGTTTCGTCAAACAGATTCGCAGTGCTGTTCCCAAAGTGTGACTGGGCTGTCGTACTGGGACGGGGGGTCCTGGGTGGGTGTGCAGAGAGTGGGTTCATCTGGAAGGAGTTGCTCACGTCAAAGCTGGGCGGTGTGTAGAACTGCGAATGCATTGAGTCGCGCAACGACGAGGACGGTACGATGTCACCGTCCTCGATATGAGGAAACGATATGGAGGACATGGCAGGCTACAGGCGGCGTGTTCCGAGCAAGCGAGGTGCGACTTGGCGTTAATGACAGTCTAGTACAAACAGCGAGCAAACAAAGAACAAGCCTGGAGTCGACTCTCGTTGGCAAAGGAATGTCGACACCGTATGGCTTTCGTTCTCCAATATCTCGTTCCGAGGCCACATCCCCTCATCCAGTCAGGCCAGCCTTTGACACGGATCTACTCCGCACGTACATGAAGAAGCTCCTCCAGACAGCCCTCCAGCACGCGATTTGGTCTTCTGACCGGGAACAAGTGAAATCGTGGATGAAGGACATCAAGGAGCGTGTCAAGGACCGCATGGTAGAGATTCAACCATCTGGTTTGTAAGTCACCGTGGCGGAAACCATGAAAGCACGTTGACATCTGCGGGCCAGTAAATACATCGTGCTTGTCCAGATAAGCGAAAACCTGAATCAAGGCGGACGGTGGGCCCACGTCCGTTGGCACTGGCAGCACGAATGTACTGACATGCACCACCCCTGTAGCGCTGATATGATCTCGCATTGGGAAGACGGGGATGCTTGTATAAACGAAATGTTCTACAACGTTCGCATGATCCCTTGTGTTTCGCGGATGAAAAAAAGTAACCCTTGTTTCCCCAGGACTCGATCATCTGCACGTGTATCGCACTCGCTGTCCGAAATTCGTCATGACCGTCGAGAATGGTGGTAGCTGTATCGCCCGCAAAAGCCACATTGCAAGTATATTCATAGCATCAGGGGCAAGTTATGCCCGTGTGATAACCACCTTGTCAGCTATCTCGTCACCCGCTATGTTTATTCTGCCATCGAAAACCCCGCCCGCCTTTGCGCAATACGTCGGCCCCTCTAGCATCTTATTTTAGACTCATTCTAGTTTGCACATCACTTCGCGAAGATGGTTCTGACGTGCTTCAGACAGCGAATCGTCATCCTCGGCGCAAAACACTCTCAAACACTAGTCCACTGCCAGCTATGCTCCCAATCATCACTGTCCACCTGATGGTTACAATTTGTCCATTCCACCCATGCTAAAATATCTTCATTTCGGTAACCGAATATCCCGGCTTAAATGATCATCTCTATTACTCTCACCCTTTGGGCGACTCTCTCCCTTGAATCGGCGACTGCCGTTGCCCCCTCCTTGAGGGAAATATTGTACCCGCCTCGATATCTCACGAGACCGATTAGTGTTTCACCCACCTTTCCTGGGAATCTCGCTTTACCTCTCTTTGATCTCCGAGGAGTCGATGACGAACGCGTTCAGCCACGGGAAAGGTCTTGGACGATCTCAACATACAAACCGAGCATCCATCATTGGATCTTTACACTCGACTGGTGCGCGAAGCTGCGACCCAGGGTCGGGCTGATCGAGTCGAACGTCGCTACCGTACAGAATGACCTCACCACCGGACAATGTCTCCAGAGGGCTTCTGCGCCACTGTCCGTCGTTTCAGCTGCGGGAAAGGAACCTCGCCGCCATCAGTTTGAACCCCTAACGGAATTCCCCTATTCTTGGCAGGCTCGAGTCGTGGAATCAGCACAATCTCTGATTGCACCAGCTGAGATTTGGCAAGATGATTTTCAACACCGCTGCATTTAGTGGCCGCTATCGGAAGAATCCGTACCTCCGTGAGAGCTACATTGATATGATTATGCGGTATAGACCACGATCAGTCCCCCTTCAGGAATGTTCTAGTTCATTTGCTCGATCTGGGCGTTGGCCAAATGCCTCAACTGCGCGTCCAACGGACACGTGTATCAACATGCATGAATCAGAAATCACTGTTCAGCGGACGTTGTGGCCTACAAACGTCGAGCCTCAGTGTGTCGTCCGGTTCCATCAGGCGAAAAGTCACCGAGTGATTTCCCCCTGAGTCCCAGGTTAGACCACGGTTGTCTGTCTGTAGTGTTCACCGTGTCGTTACGTTGCCAGCATGCCATGTGTCCTCTAGGTCCCCCACTTATCTCGCGTAATTCGGAATGCTCCACTCCATTAATTTAACGACCCCCCTTATGCCTGACCTCCGACAAGATTGTGCAAAGCTAATACATGTCAAGCATGTGGCCACATTTCGTATGGACTTCGCCCCACTAGGTACGCAAGATCTCGTAGCCGACTACATAGCAGCTATGCGAGTACATACTCACGCTATCGATCAGGCCCTTTTTCCCCTTCCCGCGACTGCTTAGCCTAACGTTGTTTTCAGAGTAACCTGGACCTTGCTGTGGTGAACCGGGTGCCTATCTTTTTACCACCGGCGTGTCCGACAAATAACTCCTATCCGATATATACACAGTTCATATGGACAAGATGGGACAATCTGCGGGCTGCCGCACTAGACTGTGCGTGTGATCGGAATGTTCTACAACTCATCAATCAGCGTATGATTCCCGTGATTCATGATCTGGCGCAAAATCGAGTGGTGCTCTGCCGTGAACTGCCTGCAAGGCGCCAGCTGGTGGACGGCAGCCCCATGTTCGAGAAACAAAAACACAACGAGAGAGGCTGTTGCAGGACCCCCCCATCATAACACATGCCGATAGCGCGTTTATCCACGCGCTCTCGTTCCCAATCATCGAACGTTGGTCGCATTGCCCTGTACCCCCTCCTCGCGGGCTGTGGTTTACGTTGGTGCCCTGAACAGCACTACAGCGCTGCCACGATGTCATTTAAACGGATTGAACCGAACAGCAGATAATGCTCACGATATGAATGTAACAACCAGTCGCGTACGTGAAAGCGGGGTGTCACGCAACGGGGCAGAGGCCGTCGGCAGAGAGTCTCGTCTCCGGTGCACAAACATATTGGCATGTACAGGATTTAGAGTGCCCCACGTGGTGACCAAATCCAGTGTTCAGATCGTGGATGGCGCACGTCGACCAGGTGAACTGGCTCGCCTCCGGAAATAGACGTGTCCGGGGTCCTTGATGCCCATTGTAGAGGCCAAAACGTGTGGTTTGCACGGATTCCTGCTCCGCCCTACCTACGGATCGACGAGTCACGGTTCAAAACGCCGAGCCTGCTGCGTTGCGCCAAAAATTATATTATTTTTCAATGCTTATCGCCATCAGTAACGTGCGGTCGTTTTACCTGGGATTTTTGCGCAACGCACCGGGACAGGTCCGAGGAGGTGGGCGTAGAAGGACGGGCTCTCACAGACCGGTCGCCATCTTGAGCTAGTCTCTATGACGAGGGTGGCCGCCCAGCTCGCCCGAGTTTGAAGTCTAAAAGTCCAATGGTCTGGACTAAACCTTGGTCGCATCTCGCCCTGGCAGAGATAAAAATAGGTCGAGTGTGAATGCATACGGAGAAAACCAGACCCAAAAAATGATACATTAGATGTCGGACTTTGTTGGCTTGACGCGTCAGCGGCAGGAATTTTCCCATCCAGTAGTCGATGATGGAGACTCACTTGAAGCATCAATGCCGTCTGTGAACCATTTTCGGGTTGGCAATGATGGAATGTTCAACCGGTGTGTGCTGTTATCCTCGAACGGGGGACTTGTGACAATTCGGGTGCGCCAAATGGCAAAGTCAACAAAGGTGCTTTTCATTTAAGTGTTAATTCACCAAATGACTCTAAAAATCACGCTATATCATGCGACATTATTGATGGCGGACCGTACGCGGAAGTGTGTTAGAGCGGCGGAGCACGGGGTGTACCCGAGCGCTGGATAGTTGTACCGAGATATCCAAAGGAGGGAAACAATGGGTACGTTGACCGGACGTACTGTTGCGCATTGGGAAAAGGTAAGCAATTTTCAGGTTGGGATACCGTGGACAAGAATACAATGGCCGTGATCGTCTGATAGTAAATAGATTGCGCCGGCGCCACCAAGGGCGCGTAAGGTGCCAGCGAAGGTCGAGAAGCCACGGACGTAACTGAGAAGTCCGAGGCCAACCTTCTGAGAATCTAAACAGTTTCGATCATCGCGTGAAGTCAAGGTACTACTAACGTACCAACTAGAGGCACCGGCCTTTTTGAGCGGATCAAAAAGGGTGAAAGTAACAACAGCTGGGAGCTTTGCATAAAGATAAGGATTGCCTATCGAAATTGATTTTCCATAAGCATGTTATCTCGGGGGGGTGAACAGAGACGAGTTCAGCCCCGGCGGATGGTAAACACGACGATACACTGGATGACGTCCGTAGCACGTAAGTAGAGGTGCGAAGCAATTTGGGGAGTCATGCGGGGGTTCGATTTAGCGAGTGAAGGGCACTTTGAGATGCAGATGCGCCATATCAAGTGCATTGTGGCTCCTTGATGCTCGGGCTTGAGTGGATGTCGGGGAAGCTGTTTGCAATGCTGCAACCGGCGATAAGAGGATGAACGAAAAACGCGTGAAGCCTCAGCTAAGCAACTTACATCAATCGCATCCGACTTTCCATCCAAGAACCGATTTCAGATGCGACTCTCTAGCTTATCTTCGGTGGGCTGCGTGAGGTTCCTTCAAGCTTTGCAATGCCTTGCAGGACTCGCGACGGAATCATCATTCGGATATTCTGGGCCATGTCGTCGATGGTTTTCGGATGCCAGACGACCTGACTGCTGTGTGCACGAGTTCGTGAATGACATTGACACTTGACAAATACTCGTAGCAACATACATAGGGAGCACTTGCTTCGTACACTCCATGGTGGAGGCGGTTGTTGTTTCCAAAATACGCTCCAAGGCCAACCTGTTTGCGTCATGTTCTCGTGTCGTCGTTGATCACAACTTAACAGTGCAAGTCCAGCTCTAAATGTCTTTTGCTAAACAGTTACTTCCAAAACAAGGCATGTATGTACATAGGGTTAGGGTTAGAAGAGCAGAAGAGCGAAAAAAATACGGCCTGCCCAGCCAGAGTGGCCGTGGCAGGACAGGAAAATATTCAGACAGTGCATGAGCCGAAGCCCATACAAGCCGCAGTCACCCTCTGTGTGGACAAGGTCGCCGTGCTATGGAAGATCTCCACTGCCCATACGCCATCAAGGTAAGTATGAGTTGTTCATTTGTCTGCCCTCCGCTTATATACACTCGTCTACCGCGCACGGACCAGAAACATTACAAGTTGCCAAAAGAGGTAACTAACACTCTTGTGCGTCGCGTGTCCGCCGCTTGGAATCGCATCAATGAGCGGACTGGCGGACGAGCTTCTGGCAGATCTCGACGGCCTCTCGGATGATGGCAGCGCTGATTACGACGAAAACCAAGACGCTTCCCTACCTACCACCAGCCCGGCGCCAAACGGATTAAAGCGCAAGGCGGATGGCGACCTAGACGTGTCCGAGGGTGAAGGGGAACCAGAGGAGGATGACGTTGCTGGGTCCGGCGGCGATCTCGTGCTCGAAGGCGGCGTGAAGCCTGCAGAGGAGCTGGACGCGGAAGATGTGCAGCAAATGGACCTCGGTGCCATAGAGGACGTCAGCTCGATCGCAAAATTAGAAGGCAGCAAGAGGATGACCGACATTTTGAAGGTGGCGTTTATGCTGGTGACTGCTCTCTTACTGCTGCTCATGTTACACTCCAGGAGATCGAGAAATACCGAACCCACCCGAGTTCAGCAGACACGATGTCGCTTCCTGCCCACTTGAATCCAGAGTACGCTCTCATCGTGCAAGCAAATAATTTGTCCGTCGATGTTGACAATGAGATTCTCGTGGTGCATAAGGTACGTTGGCAATGAACACGACTTCGCGCTTATTAAGTCCTCGTCCACAGTTCATCCGCGACCACTATGCGCCAAAGTTCCCCGAACTAGAACAGCTCGTTCAAGACCCCACCCAGTACACACGTGCAGTTCGCATTCTTGCTAACAACGAGGTTTGTTAATACATCCATCATCGGACACCTTCTCAAGCTCCCGTCTTTTAGGATCCCACAAAGGTGGATTTAACAGGTGTACTACCCGCTGCCGTGATCATGAGTGTTTTGATCACGGCCACAACAAGCTCGGGTCAACCCCTTCCAGAAGCACGATGGAAGGCGGTTGAAAAGGCCTGTGATCTCGCTGACCGTTTGGAGGAGACACGCAAATCTGTAAGTGGGTATTCTTCCCAGTTCAACGCTTCTCCACCCTGCCACTGCAGATATTCATGTACGTTAGCTCAAGAATGAATGTTCTTGCTCCCAACCTATCAGCTATTGTTGGTACTACTACAGCCGCCAAACTACTTGGTGTCGCAGGTGGCCTTGGTCCCTTGGCCAAAATGCCATCATGTAATGTCCATGTTAGTCCCATCGATAATTTTACCCCGCAATTCGTTTCATCATGTCCATCACCTAGCTTCTGGGTGCTCAAAAGAAGATTGCCCTGGGATTCTCTTCGGCCTCCCAACGGCGGCACACCGGTTTCGTGTTCCAATGTGACCTAGTGCAGCAAACACCCGCAGAGTACCAACTCAAGGTGCAACGAACCGTCGGTGCCAAATGTGTGCTCGCCGCTCGCATGGATCTTGAGCGCACCCGTACAAATGGTGAGTACCCTCCGAGGTCGAGTTGCCTTGTGCTGAAAGGTGTCTAGCGTCGTATGGAATGGATCTTCGAGAAAAAATTGAAAAACACATCGACCGTCTCGCTGCCCCTCCACCGGCCAAAATCACCAAGGCACTCCCTATCCCGAACGATGGCCCAAAAAAACGAAGAGGAGGGAAGCGGTCAGTTCTTTCCCTCCTGTTCCCCTTTCACTGTCAAACAATGTCATGTCCAGGGCGCG
>JBBPOC010000448.1:0-17220 GCA_038091235.1 Tylopilus rubrobrunneus | reverse complement strand
ATGGAGGCGGTCTGCGAGACACCATGGATAGATATGCTCATCGATGTGGTTTTTGGATATACCGTTTGCTATTTGCATGGGCATGGACTCGCGGGTGTGATAGTCGTAATAGACCCGATGTTTCGCGCACTACTATACTATAGATCTGTCGACAGCTCTTATATATTTACCATCTGACGCTTTTGCATGTTTTGAACCCAACAGGACGTAGCCTAAAGCCCTGATGCGTTAATAGTGCCACAAGTCCTGCGCGATCGTTTCGAGCTAGATCTTCTTAGACTAGCAGCACATCGACTCGGATAAGGCTCGAAATGCGTTTCAATCCTGGGCGAAAAACCCTCCCCCACTACCGTGGGGATCAGATGATTATGGCACGGCGTTCAAGTTCGTATCCGAACCGGAGGCACTAAGACTCCGGCCGCGCGTGGCCGGTGATCCGACGACTTGTGACCCGGGCCCCGTCAGAAAAAGACACTCAATGCCCGTGTAACTTCCAAAGAACGTCCAAGCTGCGTTCCCAGGGTCTTTGCGTACCACAGACACGATTCGAATGTCTGCGTCTACCTTCGATAAACACCGTCTGCCATCGGAATCCGATTCAGATGCACGCCTCGCGGTATCGGAGAAAGACACCGGCGATCATGATCTCGAACGCCACGAAGCGAACAGCGAGCACACACCACCGCGACTCTTGCATCGCATCACTGCTCTCTTGGCACACTATGGCGAAGAAACGCACGGGTATGTACCATCCGTGTTCGTAACCGTTGCCGAACTCGACACTCAACATGACACCATCACAGCATTGCGCCAGTCCCGATAGAAGAGCGGGTCGAGACACGTTGGTATCAAATGTTTTTCGTCTGGTTTTCGGCCAATATGAATGTACTTGCGTATGTCGTCCATACACTAACGATCTCACACCGACAACGCAATGAACTCGGTCCTTGCAGCTTTGGAACGGGAACCGCAGGACCAGCATTCTTTTCGTTGGGAGTTCGTGATGCGAGCATAGTCGTTGTCGTGATTGATCTCGTGTGAGAATTACACACTGTGGTTGCGTTAGCTCTTGGCTCATACAGGGTCTTAGGTTTTGTTTGTTTCCAGCATTCTTGTGAGCCATTCTCTATCTCCAGTGCGTGCCTAAACGTGTGTATAGCGCCGTCTTTGGACCAAAACTGGGAATGCGTGCCATGGTGCAGTCACGCTTCTCGTGGGGGTAGGTATCCATGAACAGATCTGGCATTGTAGAGCCTAACGACGTATTTCAAGATATTACGGCTCCATCATACCGAGCGTTCTAAATGTCTTTTCGATGCAAGGATTCCTGATCTTGAATTGCATCATCGGCGGGCAAACGTTGGCGAGCGTGAGCCCGCACCTGAATGATACCTTGGGGATTGTGATCATCAGTGTCATCTCCCTTGCTGTTCGTAGCATGTTGTACCCATATACCCGTACGCTGAACGTTTCACAGGTGACTTTCTTCGGCTATCGCTTTCTTCATTGGTAAGAATGACAATATCGGCACCGTGAAGAGGGCTAAAGCTCATCCACAGGTATGAGAGCATTGCATGGCTGCCGAATGTCATAGCTTTCATTGCCATGCTAGCCGTCGGCTACCCACAGCTACATGTTAACCAACCCGTAGCGGTCCCCGTTCCCACTGCGCGTATGGTCCTGTCTTTTGCGTCAACGATTGCGTCGAGTATCATCAGTTGGTGTCCGATGACGCCTGACTACGGCGTATACCACAGTCCTGCAGCATCATCGTGAGCTACGCCTTGGTTTATTTCCGCAACCATAGACTGAAAGCATATGCAGCACACGAATTTTCCTCTATACGTACCTTGGTTTTTTGATCCCAAGTGCAAGTATCTGCGATGCGCAAGTGTCCTCATAGCTCATCAAAGCCACAGATAACTGGTCACACACTCGGCGTAGCCTTTGCAGCTGCAGCTCCTTCTGTGCCCGTATGGAACGCTGCTTTTCAAAACAGCTCGTCCGTTGGTGGTTTGTTGTATGGTGTTTTGAGCCCACTGGGCGGTTTTGGAAAGTTCCTCACAGTGCTTGTCGCACTGAGCGTACCGAGCGCATGCGCTCCGACAATGTACACTTTCAGCACAAGTCTGCAGTCCGTCGCTCACTGGTTCACCCTCGTGCCACGCTGGGTGTACATCCTCATCTCTGAAGGCATGTACGTCGTCTGTCTTGTCGCATTGGATGTCAGATCCAGAATTTGAGCTTGCATCATAGATTGATCCCCGTCGCCATCGTCGGCGCCCAAAAATTTTATGCAACGTTCGTCGACATACTCAGTAAGCGTAGTCCTCCCAGTTCATCCGCGCCCAGCGTCTCATACCCGGGTCCTGTGCAGGCGTTATAGGATACTGGAGCACGGCATTTGCGGCGATCGTCATGACCGAGCACGTCTTCTTCCGGGGCGCGTCGTTTACCGAGACGGCCTACCCGATCGTGACGTGGGACTCGCCAAAGTTACTTCCACGGGGTATTCCTGCTATAGTGGCGTTTTTGTGTGCGTTTGGTGCACTAGTGCCGTTCATGTCGCAAGCGTGGTATGTCGGACCGGTCGCGAGGGCTGGGTCGGGGGATTGCGGTGTCTATGTTGGATTCGTTGTCGCGGCATTGGTGTATGCGATGTTGAGGGGTAGAGAGGTGGTGGGATAGAGGACGAGAGATGAGGGGAAAGGTATAGATCCCAACGCAGCAACACTCAACATATCTACTTTAACATCAGTGTTAGCAATGTGATGGTAAGGAGAAGAAAGAATGATGGCCAAAAATTGATATCGACCCTCTGAGAAACCTACTAGTAATGGCCATGCATATTATGATGGTTGACACGAGATCTATATCGTCTTCCCCAAAAATCATCTAGAACGCCGCCTCTTAACAGGAACCAGGAGACCGCTTTCCAAAGCAAAACAGATCATGGACGCACGCTAGCGGTGATTCATCAGCAATGTAATGGATCCCAAAGTGTCGTAAGCACGGCAATAACCTATCATTTGTTCCAGTCACATCCTGATTATGATCAAACGCACATACTGCTTCCACGGTCCGTTTGATAGGGTTTTCCCTCGTAAAGTGTGGGTTTCACCTAGCCATGGTCAGCCGCAATTTGCACAATCTCAGCGACCTGGCCCGGGCCACTGTTTCACTGGCAGGTGCCTGTCTTTGAAGCCAGGTATCGACTCATCTGCCAAGAAGCGTAGCTGCTCAAGCCGAATTGCTCACTGCGGATTTGGGTCGAACTTCATACTCAGCAATCCAACATACGCTTGCAAATGGCCTTAGTTGTATAGATCATTGATGACTCACAATGTAGTCTCGATTGGGACCGAGGGAACTGGCTTGTGCGGATGATACAGTGTACGAATTTTATGTTTTCCCAGCGCTGCTAGTAACCCTCAATTTAAAGGATTATCTGGTACCTTGGGAGTCCTTGCTCAGAGAGACCACCGTGTCGCCCGGGGTGCACTCTAAGCAACACACATGATGAGCGAATGGGCTATGGACGGCTAAATGCACTGACGTTGTATGGACGACGCAGTTGCGGACAAAATTAATATACAGTCATTCACCAGCACTTGCGCCAGCAAAATTTGGGGTGACTCGTGCTCCACAACATCAGCGATTTTTTTAGATCAGACTACACAGACATGTTTTAGAACACCTAAACTATGCCTACAAAAATCGTTCAGTTGATCCTTGGTGTTTTGCAATCAGAGTCACTGAGTTTGTGTTTTGCGCCATTATCAAGCATCCACCAGTTGCGCCAGTCCCAAAACGGTATATCAGAACAATTATGAAATCTAAGCGTCGCTAGTACACGCCACATCAGTCTCATCGACCACTCTCGCTCCCATTCTCACCAAAGTGGCATCTGGCATCGTGGTAGGGCCACTTCTTGGCCTGTCTCTGGACCGTCGCGATGCCTGTTCTCGTTGCAAGTGAGCGCGCGACGTCAGCAGCAATCCCAGTCTATGAACGGCGGATGTGCCTCCCACTCACAGGTTGTTGGCATCGTATGGCACCTCGACGGTCTCGCGCACAGCGAAGGCCCGTTCGCCGCCGTCGTCCAACCTCATCATCTCCAGAACCACCGCCGTGATGATCGGGTCGATATCGTCCGTCCGTTCTTTGATGGATGCGATATATTCATGACGGCGCGATTGCAATGGGATGGGATGGGGAGGAGAGACTCGGAGCGGACGGAGTGGGAAAGAGGGGGTTGGTCGAGAGAGTGGGCCGGGGTCCCCGCCGTGTTGTATCACGTCGCGGTCGCCATCTCGTTTGCGCTTGTTCCATTCATTGCGTTGCGTTCAAGCGTGAGCGCGTGCCAGTGGGGTACTTCCACTCGCCGCGCCACACCTGGCCGACCGTGGGAACAAGGTCACCGCGGGCCGAGTATCTAAGCGACGATAAGATATTGATTATGAGCGTAAAGAGAAGCTTCACCGGCATGTCACTGGCAAGCTGCCATTGCACTTTCAATGTAGATATGGACCTCGACAATATTACAAAGGGTTATGCACAGTTGCCACATGGCTTTTTTAAGTGTAAAAAAATTAATTGGGCACAGTAGAGATTAGTATATCACAAAACCACCTAATTTTGCCAATAACATAGGGATCTTGGGCGACTGAACAATTATTATATGCTCATATGCTCAGAACTATATGTTCATATATACAAGTTATTATTTCAACTAATTGAAACAGGGCATTGGCTTGACATGTGCGTGTTATGTGTGACTGGCGCAAGTGATGGTGCGTGGCGCAAGTGCCGGTGAATGACTGTAGTGGGGAGGCCCTGAAGGTTGCCGTGGAACCATGAGGTGAGCCACGTGTGGGCAGCATGATCTTGGCAAGGTTTCTGAGTGTCGAGTATCCTGTTACACCTCGTTCTCCTTCAAGTTCTCCCCTTAGACTTCCCTTTGACGATGTCTACCACAACTGGTATTCAAGTAACGTTTCCTGGCGACCGTCATCCCAGTGGCAGACACTGGACTCAGATGGATGTGTCCGAACTTAGGGACGAAAGAGTGCCAGCGCCAAAGTAGATTTACGCGGTTTTCGCGAAGTCTATTGAGGACATTAACCCTTCTTGTAGATACCGACACGCAGCTCCATCTGCACCATGGCCATGGATGGATTTCACCCAAGACAAAGCTGACGTCCGTCCGCTTCCACCACTGGCAGGCGCCTTCGACCCGTGGACTAGATACCCTCAAAGCCACTTCGGCAATTGGACCCAAGACCAAGTGAACAGATCTCGCATGCTGACGATCGGTCAAGAACGATATCCGTGTCAAATCCACAAAGTAGACATCCTTGTGGGCGGAGAATTCGGCATGTCTGAGAGCACTGAAATAACCCCAGACGATTCTGCTCTGCATATCTTTTGGGACAAGCTGCAAAGGCCTGTGAGCGATTGTTTTCACGCATGTCGCTGACGCAATGTGAACAATTGAAAAGCTCTACCAAGACTACCGTGTGCGAGCACTGTTCGTCGAGAACATGACCTTGGACGTACTGAAGATACTCGGCGCAACGTGAGTGGCCCTTATGAGCGCCTTTTTCATCCTCATCGCCACCAGATACGATATCGATCCTTGTTTCTTTGCGTCTTCCGCGAACTGGATCCCGTCGCGATATCAAGAAAACCCAATGGAAAATCAGGGAGATCGTGCGTAGCATCCCCAACGACTGTGTCTGTCGGGCTCATACTGTATAGATATCACTGTCATTCTTCCGTTTATACGAATCGTCAACAATAGGGAGGGGATCATCAGTCTCACACCGTCAAATCAGGTCACCCATCTACCTGAAAAAGGGGAGGCGTTTCTCACAGGTATGTATCGTGTGCGATTTTGGGGTTGGTACCAGCTTACTCGGGATAGATAAGAATCAGACCATCGACACACAAGCTCCTCTTGTTCTCTCCGGTATGCACAAGATCCGTGATATATGTGAATCTGTCAACTAATAATCGTCCAGACGAAAAGATCTTGGTTCAAGACTTGCTCGCCATTCACATGGTTCGCAGTACAAGTCAGAACATCATCATATCATACCATCACGGTTCGAAACTTCAGAAAACAACTGCTAGACATCTCCAATCGCTAGTGCAAAGAACTGGTAACAGCGTTTACTGGTCAAAGATTTTCGCAAAGTCCGAGGACCCAACCTTCCTCCTCCTCGCGATTCTTTGGTATGCTCTGTATGCATGGGATGAAGCATTTGAAGTACTTTATTGTTATATCAACGCTTTAGTATGCAATTTTATTTCCGGGATTTCTTTTCCGTTGACGTCCATGCAGGAATCCGACGCCCTTAAGTATAGCGATGTCAAACTTATGGGAGAGTTGCACAAGCTGCAAGCACATCTTTTGCACTATCAACAACTCCTCCGTGAGTTCGGTGAATCAGTTGAGTTTGTGCGGGACACGCCCAACCCCGTCATGGACTCGGACTTGGTCCCTGAGGATGAGCGGATGCGTTCAAAGGAGTTGTTGAAGCTGGAATCAAACGCTTTGTTGTCCAAGATTCTGCGCTTGGAGAAAAATAGGCAAGTTCAGTCCGATCGGTTGCAAAATGCGACCCAACTGGTTTGTTTGATATTACCTTGCCATTGCCTCCCTGATGAGATCTGGATCAGGCCATGACCGTGGCAACTATGCAAAACGCTGCCTCCAGCAAGCGAGACGCCGCCTCCATGAAGCAAGTGAGCTCAGCGTGAATAATGATCTCTGCTTCATGATGTTTACGGGTGGTCACCAGATCGCGTACATGACTACGCTGTTCTTACCCGCAACTTATCTTGCCGTGGGTATCATCACATCAGCCTTTTCTTGTGGCTCATGGTAGCATTTATAGAGTGTGTTTGGAATGCATGTCGCAGGGATTGACGCTACCTTCGCCGGATATATCGGGAGCACCATTTTCTTGACGGTGCTTGTCGCATGGGTTATCGTCGCCTTGGATGAGAGTAGTTCCTTCCATCCGGGCGGAAGTAATTTCATGAGACGCATTGGCTGGCCGGTATACTATGGCCGTGACTTGATATCAAAGGTGGCGTATCCGAGACGCCGCGCACGCACAACGGATTCCTATTCTGTTTAGACGGCAATTCCCATGGCCACGGTGTCTTTCGTAGAGTTGTACATAGTATGATCTCAGCGTTACGCTGATTCACTACCTCTGGCCAAGCTTAGGGGCTTCTGAGCCGGAAAAGGAAAAGAACTCTCATGGTGTTCTAGGTCCATCATGAACCCGACCGACTTCGACATACCTCCCTTGAGACGGTCGACTTTCGGTGCACTTTTCTCTAGGAGCTTGCCCGCCTACAGCGGACGCCATCCTGTGGGGGTCCGGGATGTCGAGTTGCCCATCCCACCACAGACCTTTGGCACATTCAAACATCGATCCATGCCCGAAAGCCAGGTTGGAATCTCACTCGATACCGTCACGTTCACACTCTTCTACCCTGCTGAGCCGACGACGGCACGCACAACACCCGTCACCTGGTTTCCAAGGCAAGTCATCCCTTGCGGCCTGCGTGCTACCTCGCGTGCGGTACTGAGCGGCATGGACGGCGGGTGGGTTGGTCCGGACGGTGGATAGTTTGTTGAAGATGGTTAACTGGTCGTCGAACCCGGTATACAAGTGCGTCGCTCCACCCTCGATAGACGAAGCTCATCGCACTGGCCTGCAACAGATGCTATCGTAGCCATCGTCACGTGGGGGACGACCTTTCCTTGCATCAGGAACGCTCCGCTGAAAGCGCCCCCCGGATCGACAAAGTGGCGGGTCGTCTTGTTTAGCCATGGTGCGGGTTGTTCACAGTTTATGAACGTGAGCAATGCACTTGTCCCTTCCGTTGCTCACAACCGTGGCTGATATCAGGCCAGACGGCGGTTTGTGGGGAGCTGGCATCCTGTGAGTATATCGTTGCAGCGATCGAGCATCGTGACGGTACGTGTCCGAGTGTGCGGGTAACCAATGGACACGGAGAGACGAAAGATATGTATTGGTTGGATTGGGCCGACCTCGAGTGAGTGGCCGAGGTGTGGAAGAGGGATGTCTGACCTAAATATAGGTGGACAGACATAGAAAAGCAGCTGATGGATGACGCGACCCTTCGATGCATTCAGCTAAGTGTTCGGTTAGCCGAAGTTGAGGGTGCGCTCCAAGCATTGCGGCGGTTGACGCAAGGGCAAGGACTGATGCCTTCGCTGTACGACTGGGAGGATTGGCACGTGATAGGGGGCGATGAGGCCAATCCACTCGTTGGGGGGAGTTTGGCTGTAAGATATCCAATTCCATATTATGCATTCGTGCTTATGATGTTGGATGTTAGCTTGTCGCTCCGCAGATCGTCGTTTTGACTTTAGCCATGTCATCGCGTTTGACCCGGCTATGCGGCGTACGGTTTCCCGTGTACTTGTATTGACTTACAGGTGCTTATCCTTGCGAACAGGATTGGACCCTTGGGATAAGACGATCTCGATACCTCTTCTAGCGATCAACTCCGAGGAATACGCAAGTGGAGACGAATTTTCGAAATTGCGCCATGTGTGGACACACATGCGATATACGTCATATGTAGGTCAATGGACGTTTTAGTTGATCGTATATGAATAATGAAGTCGCTGGATATCATACAGCAGGAGCGACCCAGCCGTCATTCAGCGACGTCTTTCTGATTTTGCCGGACCATGTCAACACGTGTATTGGTCTGATGGCCGACCCATGACATATCGTTCATTGGACAGTTGACACCGCGAGTCGGTTTCTGGAGGGCGAAGAGACGGAGGTGCATCAGACCGTCAAATGCGTAAATGGGCTATTTATAAAGGAAGGGAACATTGGGATCGGCAATTTGGTGAGATGCCATGTCGGTGACATGTCTAAGTAACGATGATAAAATGGAAAATTTCGTCGTAATGGAGCGGAGTACAGAATTATTGATACGACTAGAACGAAGTGAAGAATACATGGTGTGAATTGTGTTGAGATGATAGTGTACAAATGCATGTGAGTAGAGTGAATAGATTTGAATAAATAGGGTGCGAGTACTTCTGACGAATACATATTTGGGAGATCACCGCTGCGTTGGTGGCACAGTACGCCTGCCGATCCTGCTAAACATGGCACTGGCGTCCAGGATGCGCTTCAAGTGCGCCATGAGGTCTTTAGCGAGAAAGACGGTGCCATTGTCTGGCTCGTAGCGGACGGCATGATCGTTGAGAGATTCGAGCACCCTCAGCTCGAGAGGGTGCACGCGAGCCGAGTGCGAGTAGCGAAATATAGACACGAATTCATGTCTGAAGACGTGAACGTCGAGCAAGGGTGTACCAGAGGGGTCTACGGTGGTCTGCCCGACCACTGCAGGCGCACAGCATGAGAGGGTGAGTGCGACGGGGCTATATGAGGCTCACGTTGTACGAGACAGACGTCGCGCTGCAGCTTTGCAAAGGCAAAGGTGGGATCTTGCGAAGCATCCCAGTGTGTCGAGAGGGCAGCGGGCATGGGTGCGAACGAGACGGAGGGAGCGGACATGACGCACAGGAGACCACAGAAGGGGTTTATAACATGCTTCGGACACGTGCGGAGATCGGATGTCGGATGCATTCTTGCAAGACAGCGCTTGTTTGGGTGACTTCCTTTTTTCCATTCCATCCTGGCCATCCGTGTGACTCACGCTCGACGGGTACATATTTGCGGTAATATCGCAAGCGTGGCACACACGCCCCGTTGATCACCGCGCTATAAGCTGGCTGGCAATGGCAGGTGTACGGCACGGCGTCCGTCTGCCTCAAAATTGACCCCTCGGCCCAGAACGCTCTTTCCGTCTTTTGAACGATCCTGTGTTCGGGGATGACTCATGCCACGGCTGGGGTTCGGGTGAAAGATGTGGTTGCTTTACATACACGCGATCGAGGTCCTTCACAGCCGGACCGGACTTTATCGATTTATCGCCCAAGGCTGCTGCTGCGGGGATAAGCCGTCCTGGGTTGGCCAGCCAACTCCACTCGCGATGATATCGGCGTCGAGTGCTGATCAATACCAGAGACCGATCCTGACCGAAATGACGTCCCCATCTTTATTTATGTACTTTGCACAGCGTTGATAGAGACTGTGGCGACTCTGGCCAGCCGTCGCAGCTCGCCAGATTATACAGCGGCGAAGATCCTGTAGATGAGACCCTATTCACGAAAGGTTGCGTCTCGGTCCCAGTGATGACCCTTCTGGGCGACCTGGCATACACCACTGCCAGTGGGAGGGCTTCCCAAAGATGTTCAGTTCGTCATCCCCATTTGGGTCATCCAAGTAGGTTTGCATTTGGGTTCTGATATCTTCACCCCCATCTCACCGTCAATCCAGGCTGACGTGTGAAGGTTCCCAACCATCACCATTTCAATAACCGTCGAGTTTCCGAGATACGTAGACGAAATCAGGAAGATGCGGCCCAGGCTTGGCATGCACATGTACAAATACCTTGTTTGAGGAACCCCGGTGACCGACTCTGAGGCATCTCAAACACGCCGATGAAACTTACCGAACAATCAATTCTCTGCCGTGCTGACGCATGACCGTGACATTCAAACTCAAACCCGATACATGTAGAACATGGACAGACCACCGTCATGATCCACCCAGCGGCGCGAATTCTGCCATCTTGCCGAGTGAAGGCACTACGCACGCCCATTGACACGGCTCCGACTTGCCATACCGGTAGCGGTCCGGCGCGGTACAGGCTCCTGACGAATGGATCTGGGGGGAACACCCATACACCCTAACTTGAACGCGTACGCTGTACCCCCATGATGGACGGTTCTCTCTGAATCCGACTCCTCGTCTAGTTCAAGTTGATGCCCACAGCGCGGAGGCAATCGCGAGCAGCCATACAATTAGGTCGAATATGCACCTGCCGGCAAGAAATCGTCCACGACCATGTTACCACACCCCCGCGATCTCCGAGGCCCTCCGACCCACATTCTTTTGCCACCCCCGTGAACGTGATCGTCGTGAGCGTGTGATTGGGTACGTGGAATAGAGTTTTCCAAGGAACCACGAGCCTGAATGCCACACACAGGTCAGCCCCATGGGGGAAACCCACGCCGGCGTGGCTGTTATACCGCGGGTGTGGGGTGCGTCGTGTAGCGCAAAGCCATCGTCCGAGTCTCTCCACTTGGTCCACCTTTGGAAAGCGGCCTGATCCGATGGGCAACTGGATATATGACCCTCGATCACCTGAACACCGGCACCGGATCGGCCGATAGTTGAACGTTGAACATTGAGCGCTGAGCACTGCCTTATAGTTACTTATTTCAAAGTAGTTGACAGCTTTTAATTTGTGTAAGTGAAAAACGTTGATGTCATTCATGCTATTTCGAGATATTTGCGTGCTGATTCCCATTGATCTGCACCCGTTATTTCAGGTTAGGACGGGCATGGGATGGGTTCCTAACCGCACGGCTATAGACGCGACCATGTGCCATTGATAGGAGTCATACAACTAGGAGTAGGCGTTAACTTACGAACGTCTATGGAGCTTTTTACTTGTGTGGGTTACATAAATATTCTCAACAGAACCTGTCAGTACTGGTCAAATGTGGCTCATGATCTGAATCCGACTCGTTTTATCTGAATGCGCTTGCACCACCCTGATCTCGGAACCTAAAGACTATACGTGAACCACGCACTGCGGTCTCCAAGTCCCTCTGACTCTTCTTCCTTCGTCATCCTTTGCCTCTTCTCCTCTTTCAGTCGATTTGCTCGCCTCAAGTAAACCAAGTTGATCGTCAACAGCATCACCATACATGCGGACATGGCGATAAACGTGGTCGTCGCCATTGTATAGTCAGGCGCCAAGGACAGCGTGCCAAGCAGCCAGGTGGCAAGTATACCACTCGACTGGGTCAAGATCGATCCCGCGGCTATAGCGGTTGCGCGGCGAACGTGAGGTACGCTGTTGTTTGCCAGCCATGTGAACAGTGTTGGCTGCACACAGTATGTCCCAAAGACGGAGAAGAAGAGGGATCCGTAGCGGACGTGATTTGATTTACTTGCTGTGTGAAGGAATCGGTCAAGTAACTCGACATGGTCGGTTTTAGGAATAGTAGTATGGATTCGACTTACCATGGAACATGCTCATACCGAGTAATAGCAGAAGAGCAGCGGCTATCGCGATGGATCCACGACACTGATAACGGTCCGAAAGGACGGCCAAGATCGATGACACTTTTTTCCAGGATGAATGACGATCGAAAGAGGCCGCTGATAAAACGTACAGACAAACGCAGTCGCGAAAGGAGGCACACTCATGAGTTGAGCATGGTTGCCATTGTATCCAAGATTAGAAACAATGGTTGGTTCGAAGCTACATTGGTGTTGGTGTCAGCAAGAGACTCCGGTAAAGACTCGGTGCTCACTAGGCCAGACCAAACAACATCGTGCCTGAAAGTACAATGTTAGTCAAAGCGAAAACAACAAAGTGCTGACTTTACCATTGAGGAAGCAGACGATAGCAAGGAGCCATACGTGCGGGGACCTGGCCGTTCGAACGATCTCTATCCAGCTAAATCTATCCTTGCTATCATCTTCAGATATAGTTCCAGTGTGTTTCAGGGTGGAAACGACATATTCCCGTTCTTTGTCCGTCAAGAAACGCACGGTTTCAGGTGAGCGAGGAAGGAGGAGAAAGGAAATCACTCCAAAGACGGACGTAAAAATGCCTTCCTATCAACGGCTATTAGCATCATTCCATGACATAGTCATCGAAAGTTGAATAATGTACGAGAATGAATATCCAGGCCCAGCCAGGCTTACCGCCCTTTCCATCGATCAGGTCGATCGCAGCAGCCAGCAACCCCGAGAAAGCACCTGACAAAGCTGATGCCGTATAGAAAATCGCAATTCTGGTTGGTTGATGCGTTAGATTGTAAGTACCGCGACGCCGATTTCAAGCATACCGTGTTTGCAGCCATTTCCGCGGATAGAAAGAAGAGAGGTACAGAACTATACAAGGAAAGAGGCCCCCTGACGAACTGATGAATGACACATGAAAGTCTAGGAAAATTCATACCTTCAAGCAAGCCCAGGAAAAACCGACATAGGAGTAACCCCGAATAGCTATCAACGAGTCCTTTTGTTCCAATGAGCACTCATCTAATTTTGGAAGGATGGTGGTGGGTTTTAACCTTGTGCGGCACAAGCTGCTCCCCACAAAGTAACCATGGTAGGAATCAGACGATGGGGGCCTACATACTGCCATGTAGAAGTATGTGACAATTTGTACCGCGATAGGAGTACGCATCACCTTCGAGAACAAGGTGACCGGAAGCTCTACGGCGATATACGGGCTTGTGAATGTCAGCCTGGCTCTGGCATACAAATGTTCTCGCACGTACATAAACGTTACGGTAATCACAACAGTGTACTGTGAATATCGATGAGCAGGGAAATGAGATCGGAAACCTATCCCACCTGATAGTTTGTCATCGCCAGCGAATTTTGCAAGCCTGCAATCCGCGCGTTCCCGATGTTGGTCCTGTCCTACACAAATCATCTGTATGAGCATAGCGACCCAGTTTACGGACATACCAAGTACGCGAGCAAAAAGAGGCCCGTACATAAAGGGAGGATCCATGTGTCGAGCTTCTTCCAGACAATGCCATCTAACGCAGTACGTTCTGATTGCGACAAGTCGTTTTCAATAGGTCTGGAATCGCCAAGGTCCTTCATCTTGTGTGGAGTGGGCGATTAGGGTGATGCTCCTGCCCGGCGCAAGGCCGCTTATCCGCAGCTTGAGGTCTGCATCGCCTGGACGGAGCCTGACTAGTAGATGATCGTGAGAGAAAATACAAGATACGAAACATGTTGAAATCCCCGTTTGGTTGGATCTTGAGCAAATTCACCTCCCCAAATCCAGCTGGGTAGCCTTAAACACACTGGCGGCAAATTATTAGATGGAATGCGAGTGAAAGTGTTTCTCTGAGACCTTTCAAGTTATGATTCACCAAAATAGAGCATCATGATCATGAAAATGCGAAGTCATCGGTTGCAAATCGATGACGGAAGCCACTGGCATGGCTTCAAGTTATGTACGCGGCTTGCTGCAGGGTAAACGCCCAATTTGTGCATCCAGAGTTTGAGATCGTTCCGAATGACTTAAAACCCGCTAAGTTACATCATCCAGCTCGCAGTTTGAGACCTAAAGGCTATATATAAACCACGCACTACGATCTCCAAGTCCCTCCGCCTCTTCCTCCTTCGTGATCCTCTGCCTCCTCTCTGCTTTCAGCCGATTTTCTCGGCCAAGGTACACCACATTCGCAACCAAACAAAGAAGTATGCAGGTAGACATGACGATGAAAGTTATCGTTGCCATCGTATAGTTGGGAGCGGGAGACAACGTCCCAAGCAACCAGGTGGCAAGTATACCACCCGCTTGGGTCATTATCGATCCCACAGCTACAGCCGTTGCACGTCGGACGTGCGGCGCACTGTTATTCGCTACCCATGTAATCAGGGCCGGCCCTGCGCAATATGTCCCAGAGACAGAGAAGAAAAGAGACACGTAGCGGATGTGTTTTGATGTACTTGCTGTGTGAAACTTCAGTCAGGGAGCATTTCCAGTTCGGGGTGAATTCAACATACCGTAGAACATCGTCAGACCAATCAGCTGCAATAGAGTAAAGAATATTGAGGTGTATCCTCGACACTGATAGCGGTCCGATAAGATAGCCGAAATTAACGACACTGTTTCGCAAGATGAATGAACATGAGGGTCAATACTGTATTCGCAAATACCTACAAGCAAAGGTGATTGCGAATGGAGGTACGCTCATCAGCTGAGCGCGGTTGCCTGAATATCCGAGACCAGAAACAATGGTTGGTTCGAAGCTACCGTCATTGAATGGGTGTTAGGAAAAGATACCGATAACAAGCTCACTAGGTCAAACCAAATAGTATCGTGCCTGATAGGACTCTGTTAACTAGGTGAAATCGGAGATTTAAAGATTTTACCGGTTAGGAAGAAGACCACGGAAAGGAGCCATACATGCGGGGACCTGGTCGTTCGGACGACCTCTGTCCAGCTGAATCTATCCTTGGCATCGTCTTCAGACATAGATCCAGCATGTTTCAAGCTGGAAATGATATATGCCCGTTCTTTGGCCGACAGGAAACGCACGGTTTCGGGCGAGCGAGGAAGGAGGAGAAAGGATATCACTCCAAAAACGAATGTAAATATGCCTTCCTATCAACGCCAATCAGTGTTACTTCACGACGCAGTTATCAGAAGTTGAACGGTGTACGAGAATGAATATCCAGGCCCAGCCGGGTTTACCACCCTTTTCATTCATTAGGTCGATCGCGGCAGCCAACAATCCGGAGAAAGCGCCCGATAATGATGTCGACGCATAGAATATCGCGATTCTAGGGGAAAAGTTAGACATATACCGCAATACTGGATTCACGTTTACCGAATTTGTAGCCACTTCCGAGGATAGAAAAACGAGAGATACAGTACGATACCAGGAAAGAGACCACCTGATGAACAGATGAATGAAGAGAATAGCGCCTCCGGATATCCGCACCTTCGAGCAAGCCAAGGAAGAACCGACTTGCAAGCACCCCTGAATAGTTATGGACAAGCCCTTGGAATTTATTGAGCACACCTCTAAACCCTGGATGTAGGTATGGGCACTCACCTTGAGAAACGGAAGCTACGCCCCACAGAGCGACCATAGCAGGAAGCATAATATCCGGTCCGACATACTACCGTGGAAGTGTATGATTAGTTGTCCTGTCGGTGAGAACCCGATTCACCTTCAAGAGCCAGGTGGCTGGAAGTTCTATAGCAATGTAAGGACTGGTCCGGGTGAGTCATATTCCGGTTCAGGACGATCGGTCACGTACACGTAAGTTACAGTCAATGCCACAGTATACTATTGGGATCGATAAGTGGGGGAATGGACTATGTATTCCTATCGCTTTCTCGACGCACCTGGTAATTCGACATCGCTAACGAGCTCTGCAAACCAGCCACACGTGCATTCCCAACGTTGGTCCTGTCCTACATCATTCGTGTTGAGGCATAGCGAACTTGAGAGCATATTATGGACATACCAAGAATGCAAGCAACCAGAAGCTGGTCACTATTGGAAGAAGCCATATGTCAAGTTTTCTCCAGACGGTGCTCTCTGAAGTAGCATTTCCTGCTCGCGACACTGTTTCTTCTGCAGCTTTTAGTTCGCTGAGATCTTCCATATCTTGCGAGATGGGAATAGTGTGCAGCGCCCCCAAATCGCCTTTTATACACTAAGTGGAGGTCAAGGATGGGGACTCGTCATCTGACTCGGATATCAGCATGCGTCGCTAGAGTGGAACCCTATTCTAGGTTAAACTGAGCGATGTGTCACCCGTCCCGGGGCTTTTCCCGTGTAGAAAGATACTGAATGGCTATATCGGCATTATATCAAAAGCTGAACCATGCGCACTTTATCGCTACTAGGATTGGTACCGGATGGCATTCTGTTCAACGTCGTGAAATATTCCACTAGACGAAGCAAAAGCTCAATCTCAAGATCCACCCGCACATGCGTCCACAACAATGGAAACTCACCAACGAGTATCATCGTAGGGCTTTGGTTGGATCACGCAGTCCCGTCCATGAGGCCAGTCTATTAATACTCGTCTCAGTCACATGTGAGGCACTGTGAGCAAGTTTTTTATTCGGTGGTCGCGTGATATTCAAAGAAGCCGAAAAACGACAGTATGGTACTTACTGCGGTGTGCATGGGTCATTGAGCGCTAGTACGACTGTGGGGAACCTTGAGGACCTAAATTATCAAGTGCGTCGCTACCTGGTTCCCGAGGTTAACCCTTCAAACTTTAAGGTTCAACTTGAAGTTGAAAGCCTGAGATGGAAATGGCAGGATATGCCGTGCCATGAAACTGGAGTTGCTCGAATGATCCTGCAAACAGAACTTAGATCAATGTCACCAGCTAACTTTGTCCGTTGCTGGCAGCACCAACGCGGCGGAAATAAGCGCGCGCAACAGCCGTCACAACACGTTGGCTACATCTCATCGCGTCGCGACTCGACATCGACCGCAGACTGGCAAAGAGTAACAGAAAAAACTACTCCAAAAACAAGGTATCAAACACATGGACCCCAATCTTG
>JBBPOC010000447.1:0-17241 GCA_038091235.1 Tylopilus rubrobrunneus | reverse complement strand
TACGAATTGATATATGCGGCAGTGGGGTAGCCAGGAGGGTCGCAAGTCAATGCGTTTTGTAGCCCCTGTCGTTGGTATAGGCGAACATAGTCGACATACATCGTACTGGGGAATTGAAGGGCATGGTAATCCTGACCCTGGAAGGTAGCTAGAAAGGCCATCAGCTACTTCCACTATGCAGGTGAGAGAGCCTGCTCACGGGACATGCCCAAGTTGAGGATAATGAACTGCGAAAGGCATCAGTTAAATTTTCACGTTTTGGCGATTATCAGGCAACTGACCATCGGTTCCTCAGGTATCAGTCTTGCGCCGACCTCCGAAATCGAATCGGGCCCGATGGACGCCGACGTTACTTTCCATGTCTGCGCGCTTTGGCTATACCAAGTAATATACCCGGATAACCGATCGTTAGGGTTCGCCCAATATTCGAAGCCATACGTGGCGTAACCTTGCCCGCCATAGTTTTGACTATCGACGAAGGTCAAGGCGGAGACGGCTTGTTGATAAAGAGCGCCTTTGTATACATTGAGGGCTGTAATGGAGCTGTCATTGATGGAGGTGGCCGGGGTCGCGTTGTTGAACTGGTATTGGTAGTTGTAAGGAGCGATCTGGAAACTCTGGGAGACTTGTCCTTGGAATGGGGTCGTTGATAAGTCTATCTGAGCTTCTAGGATATCGATTTCGGGTACACCACGACCCACGAATCCATTGCCTCTCTTTGGGCCGGGATGGTCCTCGCCAGGGCATGTACATGCAGAAAGCCGCTGACCGGGCTGGTAACTCATGGGGCCACCGTTAAGCCCACCTGTGAGGGTCGCTGCTGGTGTGTTTTCGTACGTCTGATTGGGAAGTGTTCCCAAGTCACAACTGTCATAAGTGAACGGCCATGTGCCTAACAGCAGAAACAAGTGAGAATTTTTGTCATAAGAGGTAACGATGGACGTCTGCAGACCTTCCGTTGTTCCGCCATAACCAGGACGTCCCTAATCGATGAATAAGACCTGGCAGCTGAGCGACATGAACGAACATACCAAATTGCCCATGGTCCAGGCGCCTATCATTGGTTAGTGACCGGATTTAGACAGTGTAAACGATCTGCTCACCAGGCCAAAACCCTGCAGCCTGAGATGACCCCGGTAGGCTGAGACTAACTTCAAGATACCCCGTGGTAAAGCACAGCTTGTTCCACGAAGTTACCATGCCTTGACGACACAGTCAGCAAATAGGTGAAACTAGAAACTTGGTCTGGTCAGTTACATACCACTCATGAAGTTCAAATTATTAATGGGCCGTTCGCTCATCGTTATCACCAGCTTTCCGCCTTGGGTTGTGACCGCCTTGGAAAGTCAGCTGGGGTTCATCATCACACCTGGTCAAACCGTCCGCTTACCTGAGGATCGTACCACTCCAAGTCAGCCGTGGACCTGGACGTGCATCAACGTGAGCACCCAAGTCACCCCTATGCTTGTTGGTCGGCGGAGCTTACCAGTAATGCAGGTTCACTGCTTCCCAAAATGGGTCATCGCCTGGCCAGAACGTTCGACCGTCTGTGTTGAATTCGTCACTAAACACGAGTTCATACGCATTACCGTCACTGCCGGTCCGGGAGTATGCATATGAAGGCGTCTGGGGGTCGACAAGTCTTGGCAAGCCAGGGAGGGTGGGTACTTGGCCGGTGGAGTTAACGCCGCCAAGGTTGTACCCGAGCGATAGGCTCTCGCCCGACGTGTAATAGTAGATGATAGGGTAGCCGGCGAACAGCGTGACTAGGCCGAACACGAGGAGAAAAAGTGTCAAGGCGTTTGCCCACCCTCGAGCGGAGAAAAGGGTGAAATGACTGTTGAGTGCTGCGTCTTGTACGGGATCGGGGTTATGTAGTGCGTCGTCTAGATCGGGATCCTTTGTATCCCACATATAGGGGGGTATGGAAGAGGTGTTTGCCGTTATGCCACTAGGTTTGTCCGCCCCGTTCAAGGAGGAGACTTCAGAGGGTGGCACGCTGAATCGTGAGGCCTGAAAACCGTTGTCGCGAGCTGAAGAAGGGTTGTACTACGAAACGAGAGTTTGGAAGGGATCATGGCGAGATGGAAACGAAACGCACGGAATACGGGCCATAACTGCCCCCAATTGCACCAGTTGCGACACCCTGCGCAATCGCACCTCTACTTGACTGAAACTGACTGTTGAGGGAGGTAGACCGTGCGGGGGGCCTGGAGGATGACCGAGATCCTCGCCTGTTTGGAGAGGTCTGTGGTACTGCGTAGTAGTCCTGAACGCTCGGGGCTGGTCTACGTTGCATGGACGATGAGGGAAGGGGTGCAGACATGGCACGGGAACTCGACAACACTACTCGCTGTGCTAAACGTGGCGGTCTAAACTTGAAAGTGTCAACAAGTCCCACGACCCTGGTAACTGTTCTACATATTCATCCGGCACACCGTCCCACTACCGCTCGTACCATCAAACACGAAAAAGTTGGCTATCGGCGCTTCCCGAGCAGCCAGCGCTTTCAGAATATCTTGAGCCAGCATGCCCCCAACCACAGCACACACTGGAGAAAACTCGTGAGAGGCCGACGTGGACAACGCTCTGCAAAAGGCTGTGTCAGCCTATCAGAATGCTCCAATGGATCCCATGGTGCCGACCTGATCAACTCCCCTGGCATCGCATCAAGCGCTTGCTTATTTACATCCGATGTCTCCAACAACGAATTGGCTATCGACAATAGCTGCGGTGCTTCCTCCAAGGTCTCTGGAAGTTTTCCCGCACGAGTGTGCTGGTATTCCCAGATGGCTACATTGTCCATTTTCACATCAGTGCTCGGGTATGGGAACGATGTCTAAATTCCGCACACCTAGGATCGCATGCACGATGGCCGGATTAAGCTCCTTGGTCTGCTTCCTCGTCAAAGCAGACCATCGATGGCGCAAGGCCATGTGCAACGGTGAGTACACTGTAGTAGCTTTCGAATTCCGTGGTGCGTCACTCGGAGCAGACCGATCTCTGCGGACGATAAGCAACACGTGTAGCCCAAGTACGGAGTGCTCACGGTGAGATGTAGTCATGCTTGAGTAGGTCACAAAATATGTAGCCCAACAGACCAAAGGTCCCACCAGCATAAAATGGCTTCCCGAAACGTCGACAGACCTCGTTTATACCAATCTGGATGTAATCCCTCAGCACAGTGCAGACGAATGAACACGTGGCATGTCTTACCAGTCCTTCTCGATGCCAATCCGTCACGCAGACGAGATCGACGCTCGTGACCAGTGCATCAAGCGACTCCCTATCTTGCAGTACGTCATCGCTGAGCGCCTGAATGGTGACGAGCGGATTCAGACTCTCTATGCGGCTCTTGGCGGCATCGACTTTCTGTCGAAAAATGATCCGTGAGAATGGAAAGAGCGTGATCACGGTTGTGGAACCTTTCTGCCTATGTCATCGTCTCGGAAAAAGAAACCCGTCCCGAGGTCTTCTTCGCTCACGTCGTCTGTATCGACAATAACGAGCTTTCCGATCCCAGCGAGGACGATGTTCTTGATGGCCTCGGTTGCAGTGCCCCGCAAACGGACGACAAGAATAGTTGCGTTTCGCATTCTACGCCACTCGACAATCAGCCCCTGGATGGAGGTCTTACATACATACATGAGGTTACGAACTCACCTTTGCTGAGCTTCTAGACCCCATAGTCGTATTTGGCGATCGTAGACTGCAGCCTCATCTGCAAGAACCAGTGCATACGTTAAATGAACGGCAACGCGTTACACCAGGCAACAACAACTTGCAAGGAACGTGAACTTACCCTCTGTGATCTGGACCGGATTGGATTTGGTGTCACCTTCAAAGTTTGGTTGCATAATGACGCGCAAGTTGTCTGATGGAACGGATGGTTCCCGTGTTAGTTGGCCGTGGTGGTCCTGGTGGAGACAATTTACAGGCGCGTCGTCATGACACGTGATCAGTCAGAATTGTGGAGCTATTCGTATCGTTTCCACAGACAATTATAGGCTCTACATGGACTAAAGATGGCCAGTGACGTTCGTGTAGCATTATCAGCACGCCACGACACTGAAGTATCGCAAAATAGGAAGCCAACAGAACACAAAGATAGACCAGTTAACAGCGATGGCCTGAAAGTGTCAGACCAGAGGTATCCCTTCCGCACTGGATGTGCCATTTCGGTCGTCATCCAGACTACATCAATGATCAGCTTCGCACCAGGTAGGGTTTGATACAAGGAATTCACAACTTACAGATAATTACGTTCAATCTCAGATAGAATCGACAGAAAGTCCCCTGCAATCACGGTGGTTACCAGCAGTGAATTTTTGATGGGAAGTAACACGCACAAAGAAATGCGTGGGCCCGCGCGGCAGATGCAGGGGCAGTTTCTGCTTTACGGACCGTATCAAGCAGTGTGGAAGCGACAAATCGTACCTTGTGGACCTGTAAAGCGTCAACAGATAGAATGTACGAAAATGCAAGGCCTCACCAATGAGGGTCCGTTGGTAGCTATTGATTGAATGGGTATGCTATCGAGGTTTTCAACTTCATGCAGCCTCGGTGCGGAGTTGAATCTCACCTATGAAGAATATTGAGTAGGTCACTTGCAACAGCTTCTCGGTCTTCCGCAACTTGACGCTCATCAATACTGCCTTGCAAAGAAACCACGAGTTCGTCACGGTATTGTTCGATGACAAATCGAACGAGTTGCTGATTCACGACTGGTTGCTGAACTTTACTGCACAGTGAGACCAAGGAAAGGCTCACCTGGGTCACGTAAATGTTAGCCTGCATGACTAGAAACGGGTTTAATGCATTTGCGCGGGAGGCCTTGGGGTTATCGAAGAAGTCTTTCACTTCTGCGAATGTCGCCTTCGTAAAGCCTGCACCGCCAAACTCAGTTGAGAGGTGATCGTGTTGGTGAGTCTGCTTTAAATGCAATGGTTCTGGTGCATGCATGAGGGCATCGAGGATACGCGAATGCAAAGACTGGACCTCCTCGAGACGCGCCGTGGCAAACTGACCCTGGGGAGGCGATCGCTTGTCCACTCTGATACGGACCAATATCTCTCCGAGTAGAGCGAATATTCTGGATATGTAATTAAGACCAGACACAATCGCGGTCTTTCCATGAGGTTGAGGCAAATATGCACTGGGTGTTATGCTATACAGACAGGGAGACCGCGAATCGGTGCCGAGTTAATCGTCACGATCCGAAGGATACACGCACTATTCATCATCAATTTCCTTGGGGAAATGGACCGTACAATCCTCATCACGAAGGCAAATGGGTCGGCCCAGCAGGATTGACATAGATTTATCGGCTGGGTGTCGAGGTACAACAGGATTACACTCGCACGAAACGGATAGTGCACGTACCACCAAAAAGCAGCCAAAAGCTCCTGCGGCGTACCTCACATTCGATGGGGTCCAATCCTTCGTACGATGCTTCTTCATGCATCCGGAGGGTGACAGCAATATGGGCAGCCTCACCAAAGGCTGCATGCTGCGTTGCCTCATGCCCCTCGCAAAAGTGGTAAATACAATCACTAGGCAAAGTTAGATCGAACCTTCGAGCAGCCTTCAAGTCTCACAAGTAACGGATGACGACATGCATGGACGTGGGAGGATCGTATGAAACGATTGTGATATGCCGGCTGGCTTCATAACATGTTTGAGCAAGCTTTCGTACGATGGAACGTTCCATGGGAAGATATGACCTCGGGACCTGTACAAGTGTTGATGCGACTGTTGACATGACTAATGCGAAAAATAAGGGATCCCGTTCTTCCCTGTGTGAATGTAGGTCGGCCATGAACGATGGTTTGTGAACAGAGGGTGTGAGTGGGTACACGAAATCAAAGAAGAGGGCGATAATAAGAGATATGGTATCCCTGGGTGCAATGTCTTCCAAGCGATGGGGGCGGTAGTAATATGAAAGAGGTGGGACGGCCGTTGGGGGAAGGACAGGCAGTGGTTGATGGTGTTTGTAGGACCAATCGTAGGCCGAAAAAGAGCCGTAGGGTTCAGAGGCATATTGTCGAGTGTGTGGAATGGTGTTGACGGGTGAGTAGTGGAAAGATTCAACAGAATAGCGAGAGGGGGGTAAAATCAAGGAGGTTGTTCGGATTGGTGTGAGAGATGATTCTAGGTAGGAAGTTGGTTGTGGGAGAGGGGGAGAGACACGGGTGGTAGTGGGACTGGCGAGGGAGCGGTGTGCGGAAGATGGAGACATTGCATCAGGGGCTGTAGAGTCACGGGTATCTTGCTGTGCGATTTGTGCCGCCGCCTCTTGCAGACGACGAAGGTAGCTGTGGGAGAGATGGGCAAGAGAGTGGGCATGAGCAGAGTGACGCACAGATTCGGAGGGCCTCGTTTCTTGGGCTGATAGTCGTACGTGCAGGGTATGGAGAGTGCGATGCAGTGCTTGCAAGACTGCTTTGGGTCGTCGGCATTTTCTTTAGCACAACGAACCTTGCGTGCTCTGCAAGCGTCGCAACCTGACGTCAAGCATAAAGGCTAAGTAGAATGACGTGATGCGGGGTAAACGCACTTTGAGATTGACGCCTGCAAAAGACAAGTCAGCGACAGATCTGCGAGAGTAAAACGGATAAATTGACATGACAGGCTATGTGCGAGTGACCGTTGCAAAAGGTCTCGGTGCAGCCGAGGGAAGAGTTTCTCGTTCTTGAACTTGTCAGCCCGGAAAAATCTCGGACTTTTCTCTCGCTCAGAATTAGCGCGGCGGGCGATCATGGTTTCGATTACGTAATATCTACAGTCCCAGAGCAAGTAACATGCTGTGTGCAAGGCCTACACCGAGTCTCCCCTCTGCACAGTGTCGCCGCAACATGGAGCCAATGGCGCGTCGCTGTCTCGACTGCTCCGAGTCCCACCACTCGGTCTTTCCTCGCACCAGACGTGCCCAAAACTTGAACGCCATCACGGGGTCCTCCAGGTGAAGGCAAGCAACGATGCAGCATCTGCCCACGTTCGGCGAGTGCACAGCACTCCGCTCCCCTCTCGTTTCCACGATCTCCCATGCCTGCCGAACGTTGGCCGCTAGCCGCTCATCGTCGATGCCTTCTCCGACCGCCACGCTCGCCTGGATGAACGACACCATTGACTTCGACGACAGCGATACGCCCAATCCTCGTGCCCGAGTAAGTATTTCCGTCGCCAGCTCCGACTCTCCGTGTACGATCGCCTCGTGCAACACGGTGCCAAATGTGACCCCGTCCGGCCGCAGTCCCTGATCCAACATTCGGATTACCACCTGGTACGCCGCCCTCGGTGATCGACGCGCCATCGCAGTAAGTGCAATATTGATGTCGTGGCGGTCCGGTATCTCCCGCTTTCCAATCAAAACACGGAACGGGCGAAGCCCCTCAGTCATCTCCCCGAGCATAAAGTGACCTCGCGCCAGCGCGCTCAGGCGAAAGTGATCCGCTGCTTCCAAGGGTAGTATCGAGTCCCGAAATGCCTCAAAAACGCGACGAGCGAACCAGTAGTACTTGGTCTTCTCGTCCAGGTTTGATTGCCCTTCGCCCACACAACGCGCTCTGGCCTCCCTCTCCAGCTTCGTTCGTGTCCACGAGTCGCGCCGGGTGAACAGGCTAACCACCCGGAGCATTGTTGCCGCGTTCCCAATGACGAGTTCGTGCCCGTGGCCGACCGAGTATCTCTCCCAAAGCGCACGCGCCTCCGTCGCAAACCCCAAGCTAGCAGTTAGAGCGATGAAACGAGCTCGATCATGCCGGGGTATCGGGTCCGACGCCTGGACAACCTGTTTAGCTAGACAGCGTGCGAGATGTACGTCACGCTTTCGTCCAGCGAAATAGGTCATCAACCACGTTAAAGACGCGCCTTGTGGTGGTGGATAATTCTTCATTGTTTTGACTCGACCAGACTGAGTGTGGCTATAGAACACGTAGGCCAACTCGCAGTTCCCTACGCGCAACGCCCGACTGTAGAAGAGCTGGATGGTTTTGGTGGGAATGATGACACCAGAGTGGGGATCCAGGAGACGGCACATGAGCCAAGCACATGCTTCGAACTGCGCGGGAGAACACCTCTCCAGAGAAGTATATAGTAAATCTAGTGCAAGGGGTTCCAAATCTTGTTTGAGCGAATCTTGCGACTTCATAATTGAAGCAATGAACCCCACGCCATGGTGATGCCAGTCCCAGTGCAAGCAAGCGCGCGCGAGTGTAGATCTAACGATCACCGCGAAATCATGCACGAGCGGGGATGGCACCTCGGCCAGGAGTGCGTCGGGAGGTATATGACCACAGTCGGAAAGGGTTTGGAAGAGTTCAAAAGCTTCTTGGTGTCGCTTCTGTGATACAAACTTGTCCATTAGCGTATAGGCAATAGAGATGGCTTCAGAGGGTCGATAAGAAACAGCTTTTGCACCGGTAGGCGGTCGGATTGATGCGAGGTGGTGAAGAAAAGGACCAAGGATAAGGCTCATGAGAGACCGGTCAAGGGCTTGGGGGGTTATGTCATCTAGAACGGTTCGCAATACGTGTAGAGCTGCTGGTGCGGGTAAAGTAACGAGCTGATTTTGTCGACGTATAATTGTGAGTAGGGATAATGTCGTCTGCTTGTCGAATATACGGGAATGATGGCGAGGAACGGAGAGGAGGGACAGAGCTACCTGGGCACGCTGCTGTCCGTGCAGGAGATAGTCGTCCAATACGTCTGCCGCAAGACTAACCACGATATCCTGACATCCATGCTTGACAGCTCCCTCCGCGAGGCGGCAAAGAACGTCTGTTGGTAGCGAGGCGGAGAATGTGGGGTCCTGGGCACGTAATTCTTTGTAGGCATCAAGCGGGCCATGCTCTGTCTTGTCGGACACGACGTGCTTCGCCACCGGCGCCGAATCCTTTGTAGTCTTGGGCACCGAGTAGCGCGATATGTGTAAGATGCTCTCCAGCAGGGGCAGTCTTGGATCTGGGGGGGAACCGTCGGTGGATGGGTGTACAGCAACCTTCGGGAGACTCTCGCGAGTGACGAGATTGGCATGGTTGCGTCTGAGTATGAAAGATGTTCTGCCAAGGACATGACCTTGAACGAGTCGTGGGGTGGAAACTGCGTTGGGGGTATGCGCACGAAGGATATGGCGACAAAGTAATAACATATGTTAGCTAGAAAGTGCACGCGATGAGTTATAATTTCTTATTGTGTTTGCACGAGTATGAGCTCACCGCATACCGCATGTGTAGCCGGTTCTTGACAGGGAATCTCGACGCCCTGAGTGAACGCGACCAAAAGTCTCTTTGGCAGTTGAAATTTTGGGAAGGCGACAGAGTGTTGGTATAAACAAGGGCAAACACTTGCACTCTCAATCTGAGAACTCGGATAATATGTAAGTCGACAAGGTCATTGTCGCGATGCTCTTCTGCAGATGGGCTAATGACCGATGTGACCATGGCGGTCAAGGTACGCTGCTAGGTGGGTGCTACAAACCGTCGTAAAATCGATCACGGGGACGAAGAGTGAGCACCCCTGCCCGGACACTCACTTAGCACACTGTCCATTCGCAACGAAAACACTGTGGATTCTCAATCAGAGAACACTTCATGCTTCGCGGCGGGACGGTTCACTATGATCATTAGAGTGATACCCAAAACCAACTGAATCCAGAGAATGCCCAAGTTATAGGAGGTTTCCTTTTCGGACACTACACGTAAAAGTCGAAATATAGTGGAAACGCGTTTGAACACGGTCGCCAACGTCAGCTGTGATGGGTGCCAGTCAGTCCACGAGTTCGCAAGGCCAGACATCCCATGCCCTCCATGTCCTGCGAGTCACGCCGTCTTCTCCAGCGTCGCAAACATCCATCGAACCCTTCTTCGACTTCATCGTCGGTTACAATGACGTCGACGCCTTTTCTGCCCGGACAGAACTGGACGCAACCGAACTGGAACGTATCGTTGAGGAACACGAAGAAAGACTACTCAATCTCATCGTGTGGAGCAGCAAGACGCGCGAAACTCGAGGTACGTCCCTCTGATGCGTGACTTGTAGTCCTCGCATGTATCACTCCTTTTTCTGGCACAGTCGTTCCCATCGTCCCGTCTCGTGGATGGGCACTCGCACAACAGGCCGCTCTTCCGCTCGAGGACTCTGATTCCGCGCCACAACCGTCCTTACTTGGTCTGAGCATGCGCATGTGTGAATTCGAGTCCGCAACGGACAACGTCTGGCACGTGCTGGAAGTGATGGAAGGAAGCCCTGCTGAGAGTGCCGGTCTCGTTCCATATGGCGACTGGATCATCGGTTGGTCTGGCGGTGTCCTCAGCGCCGAAAACGACTTCTATGACGTGGTCGAAGCTGTATGTGGTCTCTGTTCTGTCTCCACGTCCTCTCACTTTCCCCATTTCAGCACGTAGATAAACCTCTGCGGGTATATGTTTACTCGTACGACTTTGAGTATGCTTTCTAGACGTTTCCCCGTCTATTCCTGCCTCACGACACTTTTAGCAACCTCCGAGAGGTGGTCCTTGTTCCAAACCGTCACTGGGGTGGGGAGGGACTTTTGGGATGCGTTTTTGGGTACGTTCCCATTTATCGTCGTGCGACGGCCGACAGAAATATACCTTTTGTCTAGATTTGGCTATCTTCATCGTATCCCTTCTCAACCGACAGACCGCAAAGCGCTCGATGCGCTGCAGGAGCAAACTGACCTCGAGGATCAGCAGCTCTTTGTCCCTGCTGACTTCTCCGCAAATACGGCACCCTCTGGTCCCATGCCAAGTGACCGTGCTCACCTCCCACGTCACCCGTCGCCGGTGGTTGCCCATCCGCATCCCACACGTGCTAGGGAGATGACCCGACGGGCTGCAGACCAAGTCGTTGGACGTGACGTGCGATCCACTTCCCGTCCCAGCACGCCAAGACGTTCAACCCAGACGCCAGGACCCGCTTCCCAGCCGTCGGTAACAAGCCGCTCCTTCGGCTCCTCCCTCAATGGTGATTCGTCACGCCAATCCTGATTGCGTTCACACACTCAAAAAAGGATCTACACACGTCAAGGGACAGGCGCGACACCAGGTTTGTACCCCATCGCAAGCCCTAGGCAGCAACTGCTCAGTACACCCAAGGCATCACGGATGATGGAAGACGGGGATGACGAAGAGGATGAGGGCGAGGGTTCGGATGGCAATGGTAGCGTTTCTGGGACAGATTTGGGCAGTCTCACCAGCGTTGAATAACTCTTGACTTTTCGACTGGATCCACTAGCACATATGCTTTCGAATTATGTGCCAGATACCCTCGATATCCCTCATTTTAATCTGATGTGTAACGAGGCCATGTCCCTGACGGGCAGAAGTGCGTTTACTCAAAGAGGCGAACAACAGAAACATATTCCAAGCCTACATCCTATATACAAATCACTATGATGGTCCAACATATCTCACATGGACGTGTCTCTGTTTGAGAGACGTATATATGGTACGACATCTTATGTCTCGGGCGCTTCTGCCTCAGTCGACGGCCCAGTCCGTGGATTGAATTCCAGATGAAGGGCAATGAAGGGCCACACTACAGCAGCCCGTGAGTAATGAATTGCGTAAACGAGCGAACGCCACACCTTCTTCAAACCCTGGGTGACGTCCGTTGCGGATCTGATGCCATACATTGCGCATGGCCTCCGACGCTCGAATCTCGCCCCAGTGTTCCAAAAAGTAGTCGACTTGTGTCTTTCGCACCTCGGCAAACGTCGCTGAGAATGGGGAGAACACCTCGAATGGAATGTTCTCCACGGTGAGCGACTTTTGAATGTGCTAAACGGATCGATTAGAACGTAAGACGTGATGCGTAGTGTCTCGTTACCTGGGATGCCCTCTCTCTCAGCTCCAAGAGGCCAAGCTCTACGGACTTAGAATCTGAGTCATGGAACGCAATGGAACTCACGTACTGTCAGCCAAGCGATACACCGCTTTCGCAGAGCAAGGCGCGGGCCGCCCCGGTCGAGATTTCTGCCAATTTCTGATCCATTCTCGCCTTGATGTGGGGTTATCAAGGTGTGTGGGCACCTTCGGGCCGTCGTGTAAACTCGACTGGCTGTCAGATGGTGTCGCTGTCGCTAGTGTCGCTGTCAGTTTTTTGGATGATGCGGCAGCAGTGAAGGACGATGATAGGGGCGCAAAGACAATCACATCTGTGTATATCTGTGGGCAATCGATGAGAGCTAATCAAGAGACCGTGAAGTGACGTCGCACGTAGTAAAGAACGGCTTTGTATGTCGCATACGCGACATCGCCTACAATGACCTGCATCTTCTTTGGCCCTGGAACAGCAGGCGTCTCTGGTAAAGAGAAAGGGTGCGAACATTCTGGATCTGTCGTGAGGGCAACATCCTTGCTTCTGGGGGAACAAGGGTGAGAGAGCTTTGGTCTAACATCGCGGAGGTCATCTCCTCCGGCGACGGTCGACGGTGCGGCATTATTCTCTTCATTTGCCGTGCCTTCAGCGAGGTTGACAGTATTATCCCCAACCACAGACGTCGGGTTGTGAGAAACTCTGATTTCTGGAACATCAAATTCGATGGTACTGTCGAAGCTGGGTTCGTCTGGAAGCTCTGACATTAGATCATCGTCTTCATCGTCCGAGTCTTCGAACAGGTACGTAGAATCGGAGGCAGTATCTGCTTCATCATGATCTAATGGGGTATGGCCCATATTAACATCTGTAGAGGCCTCCACAAAGCCAGAGCCAAACACTAGTAAAAATAAGTATATTTGATGAGGGGGAAAGGAAGCACGTTACTGGATTGAAAGTAATCGGCACGCTGGAGTATTTTCTTATTGGCGTATATGACTCGCTTCTCCTTGGGTCTGCTTCTCTTGGGTACCACAAACTCGACGTCGGAGTAGAGTGGATCATCGAGGAGTGCACCAACACACTCCAAGAAGCTCGTCGGGACGCGTTGTGTAGGAGTGGTTGGCGGTTGTGCTGGAGGCTGTGGAGAGGATGTGATGGTGCAGATAATCAAAAACGCATCCGCTTCCTTTACCGGACCAGAATGGTAATATACGTGATCACGTCTAACAAACTGGGCCCTATGATGAGTACATAAGACAAGAAGTGTGCGCTCAGTGAGAACCATACCACCCCCAGTTGGCAGTCTGCGAGGATACATGAGGGATGCTGGAAAGAGAGATAAACAGACCAAACCTTGGAGGAGAATGAATGATTGTGCGCTTCTTTGATGTTGAACAATACTGTTTTAGCCAGGCTGGAGGAAGAAGAACGTGTTGGCGCTATTACAGTGCAGCAGTCCATATGGATCACCTTCGTAGCTCGAAACTAAACTTGAAGACGCCTTCTCGGCTCCATCTGCAGCGAAGGACATGGGTCGGCTGAGTGGACAGTGGGGAGCGACATACTTTCCGTCTATCGCATTTTCCTTTTCTTGGGCCGTTGGCTGGGATGGGTCAATAGACGCGCAGGGTCGATCGATGTCGTACCACCGACCTCGCAAGAGAGGTATAGGCTGACGAAACCTCCACCTTCTGTTCCAGAGTTTGCATAAAACAAGATCTAAAGAGGATCAGTACCACACCCAAAGGACAGAGCGAGGTATCATACCTGCCACTGACCTCCTCCAAACTTGACTGACTTTGTGACTTTCGACTTGGATTCACCTTTGCTGTTGGTGCGTAGGCAAGCGGTACTGGAGCGGATAAGATGTTTACCTTGCGTCGAACAAGGTTTTTAGCCCTCTGAGAGTCCATTCAAAGGTAATCGTCGAGCTTTCGTGAGCATCGTGAGCGTGTTCCATCAAGGGTTGGGCACGGGGAACGGGTGCAGGTCACTTGAAATAACCCCTGTCTATCACGTGATCACCCACCGGGCCTTGTCCGCAAGGTCGCTACGACGACAGACGCTCTCGTTAGGACTTGATCATCGCAACTCTCTTTAGCCTATGTCGTCCGACGAGTCCTCCGTCGTTCGCATCACAGGCATGTCAAAATCACACTCACAACCCGTCTACTGTGCTAACCCACACTACTACCAGTCCTCGCCGCCAACTCGCTCGTCAAGCGTGAGGTCTTTAGTCTACCCGACCCCTTCGCCGTCGTTTCCATCGACGGCGATCAGACTTATACCACAAACGCCATCAAGCGCACCATTTCTCCTGCTTGGAACCAGCATTTCGACATGTCAGTCCTCTTTTCCCTCTAGGCGCACGTCCCTGACCGTCGCTCCACACAGCACCGTTCGGCGCTCTTCCTCGCTAGTCATACAGGTATTCGACCAAAAGAGGTTCAAAAAGAGGGATCAGGGTTTCCTTGGCCTCGTCAGGCTCGGCGGAGACGAAGCACTTGCCTTCTCAGACAACGGTCACGGTATCTTTTCCCTTCCCTCCCTTTCTCCCTTTCTCACTCCCATCTTACCAGGCCTAATCAGCAGGGATCTCTCTCAATCCTCCAGTGGTGCCCAGGTCTACGGCAAACTCCTCTTTTCCTTCTCTCTCCCCAACATCGGGGGATCACGGATCCATAGCGAACAAGCGCCCAGTGCCCTCCCTGCACTACAGGTCCCAGATACAGCATTCTCGTCTCTCCGTCATCGCAGGAGTACTCCTTCCCTTCAACCCGAAACATCGCCACACAGGTCCCATCACTCACCCATGTCTTCCTTCTCTACTCTCGAGGGCTCGTCATCCCCCAACCGACCCCCCGCATCTAGAGATTCCACTCTCTCTCCTACCCCACAGGCCTCCTCGTCGCTCAGATCTCAGTCAAGCACTCCCAGTGCACTAGGAGTCGACAATACCAACAATTTTGTCCATCGAGATGAACACGGCCCTCTTCCCAATGGCTGGGAACGCCGGTTTGCTGGAAATGGTAGACCTTACTATGTTGATCACAACGCCCGTTCTACCACATGGCACCGGCCTGTTCCTCCCTCCGACTCTGCGCCACAGCGTTTGTCATCATCTTCTCATTCCCAATCTCAACCGCCACCACCTCCCATTTCCAACGGCGTCTACGCCGATGTCCCGTTGCCGGACGGATGGGAAGAACGTCGTACTCCTGAAGGGCGGCCATACTTTGTGGACCATCGTTCTAGATCGACAACTTGGAATGATCCGCGATCATCCCAGGTTACCCTCGCTGCAGCGACTGCCTCCGCTGCTGCTAATACCAACCTCGGCCCACTCCCATCTGGGTGGGAAATGCGGTTGACATCGACAGGTCGGGTTTACTTTGTTGACCACAATACCCGCACAACCACATGGGACGACCCGCGTTTGCCGAGCAACCTTGATTCCAATGCCCCTCAGTATAAGCGTGACTATAGGCGAAAAGTCATTTATTTCCGGAGTCAACCTTCCATGAGAACGAAGGAGGGCAAATGTGAACTCAAGCTGCGGCGCAGTCGGGTCCTGGAGGACAGCTTTGCTGCGGTGATGAAGATGCGTGGCGATGACTTGAAGAAGAGGCTGGTCATCAGGTTCGAGGGTGAAGACGGTCTGGACTATGGAGGAGTCTCTAGGTATGACCAAAAAAGCCTATCTCTGGCCTACTACTGACTTTTCATCAGGGAATGGTTCTTCCTGATTTCCCACGAGATATTTGATCCATCATATGGACTCTTCCAATATTCCGCGCACGACAATTACACGCTTCAGATCAATTGGATGTCAGGCATTAACCCTGAACACCTGACTTATTTCAAGTTCATTGGCAGGATCACGGGATTGGCGATATTCCATAGACGGTTCCTGGATGCTTACTTCGTCCCGAGCTTCTACAAGATGATTTTGAGCAAGAAAACGTCTCTTTCGGACCTGGAATCCTTGGACGCTGACCTTCACCGGAGTTTAGTATGGATGCTGTAGGGCCGTTCTTGATCTCCGTGGAGCTAGCTAACCACAAGCCTCTGATCATCAGGAAGAATGACATTACGGATGTCCTCGACGAGACATTTTCAGTAACAGAGGACCACTTTGGAGAAATCATGGACGTAGAACTAAAGCCCGGCGGTGCCAACATCGCGGTCACCGAAGAGAACAAAAAGGAGTACGTCGAAGCTGTCGTCGAGTACCGCACCAAGACCAGAATAAAGCAACAAACGACCGCGTTTCTCGAAGGATTCAGAGAGCTTATTCCATCGGAATTGGTTGACGTGTTTGATGAGAGAGAGTTAGAGCTGCTCATCGGTGGCATGTCCGACATCGACACGTACGCGTCTGACCCATGTGTGGAAAAAAGTCTAGACGACTGATCCGATTGTTTGCAGGGACGATTGGATTTCGTACACCGACTACCGTGGCTACGAAAAGACAGACCAAGTTATCGAGTGGTTTTGGCAATGCATTCGGAGCTGGCCGACTGAGCGCAAAGCTCGTCTGTTACAGTTCGCAACTGGGACTTCACGAGTACCAGTCAACGGCTTCAAAGATCTTCAAGGGTCGGATGGGCCTCGGAGATTTACGATCGACAAGTCTGGTGATCCTTCCCAACTACCCCGGAGTCATACATGTTTCAACAGGATCGAGCTCCCCCCTTACGAAGATTACGAAAGTTTGGAGAGAAAACTAACATATGCTATTGAGTATGTCAAGTCCTATCAATCGTAAAGGATAGTATCCTGATTTTCTGCCCACAGGGAAACGGAAGGCTTTGGAGTAGAATAGTAGACCAGTATTGTTTTGATATTACACCCTTCGTATTCGTGTGCTGCGGCGTTTTGTACCTGTATCTTGCTAGTCTTGTGCTTAAATGCACACTGGTTGTTCGTCTCGTATCCTCATCTACATAATACACAAGGTTGTCTGATGAATGTACTACTAGTAGTTGTGCAACAGACGAAGGCATGGTCTGATCAAGTGGGAACATCTTCACACACTCGATCAGATCATGTGTTTCTTTCCGTATGCACGCCGGGTTCTCAACCGGTAGACTCCCCGAGTCTTGTATGAGGACATCATGCGAGCAGAAGACGGATTCCAGTTGGTATGTCCTCGAGCCCGCAGCTTGCAATCAAGTCTGAATGCCACTGCTACTTTAGACCCCTTTCACTGAGCGAAATGCATATCTCGGTGACCCAGTGCTACCCAGTCTGCTGAAGAGGATTCTGCCCACCAAGTATGACAACTCTAGTGACTGAACCTTTCCCTGACCATGGATATCCAGGATGATGAACGAGATCGAGCCCGACCTCGTGCATCTGGGTGGAGACGTCATCACGAGTAAGTCCGTTTCTAAACCGCGC
>JBBPOC010000446.1:0-17280 GCA_038091235.1 Tylopilus rubrobrunneus | reverse complement strand
GGCCACTCCATAGGGGAGCTTCGGCTTGTTTGCCGCCCCATTCCCCCTCATGGTCAAAGACCGTGGTGGTCTCAAAAGTTTCTGGTCTACGTCCATCGATTCGACATCGTGCACCAACATCAGCAAAACCCGGTTTTCAGATTAGTGGCAAGGTGTACTAGCGCATAGTGCTCATAGTGCTCATAGTGCTGGACAGTACTGGACAGCTACATCAGGTTTTGCTGATGAAGGTAGCAATCAATGTGATCGACCAACGTCCATGCACATTCTCCGGCGAGCGAAGCGGACAAATGGAGAGAATTTCGGCGGCGTCATCCCCCTCGATCAGCTTCGTGCCGCTGCAAACTTAGTCCCGAGGTTCGGTAGGATTGCGAACAAGCGGTTGTCGTCCGCCAACAGTCAAGCATTGTCTGACGAATTTTTGCTCAACAAGTACTGGAATAAGGAGATGTTCTTCGCTCTTTACAACAGATCGAACTAGATTTACTGTATATAGTGTACTTAGTACTTATTGCACTATGCAGTTTGTGCACAGATAGTAAACAACTGTGTATCATGGGCGACTCGGAACGAGCGCGCCAGGATCCATTCCCATCTTCAGTGCGGCACTGCAACCCTCGTCCCTAATTAAGCTTGTCACTGTCTCAAGTTTCACCATCACTTTCACTGTTCCCCAATGCCTCCCGACACACCATCATGACGGCCGTTGCAAGTCACATATCTTCAGGTTGGACGATGCTCAGTGTGTCGTCTGAATCCCTCATGTCGCCCGCTTCCTGAGTTGCCATCTTGACCACTTCACGTGTTCTCTCTACTACCCAGTCCTACCTGAAAATCCTTCGTGTTCCTCAAGTCGACCGACTCAGTCTTTCCCAGCATGGTTCACTAACTTTTCAACCAGGCCATCCCGCCCTTCCCGCACATCCACAGGACGGTTAGTCGTCGACTGGATGGCCCCTCCAAGCAGCCTGAGGTCATCTCAATGAAGATCGGATTGCCTGGTCGGGCAAGGAAGCCCACTCCGCTGCCATCCGCGAGTCAAGCAATGGACATGGAAGACATCGGACAGAGGATGGGACAAGATCCACCGTAAGCATTTGTTGCAGTTTATATCCTCCCACATCTCATCCGAAGCGTTCATAAAGTCGTCGACACCAGCCTGAAACCCCGCAAAACCCGAGCACTACCATGCCCTCCCATTCTACCAGCGTGTCAAACGTACAGCAGACAGGTGAACCCCTGCCCGCCCCTCGTGTAATACCTGTTTACCTTCCACTAAGAGTCAAGTCACACCGTTCGCATCGAGAGGCTGGTCCGGCAGCGACACAGAACGGGCCGCTGCCAAGGTAATTCATATCAGATCGTCATACCACGCTGCTCATACTCATCAAAATCCAGCATCGAAAGGAACGCACTCCCTTAGGTCTTGCAGTGAAAAGAAGCGACGCGCATACATCCACCTCCGCGAGGGATAGAAGAAATTACGATCTCCAAACGGGCTCACGAGATGATGTGAGGAGGTTAAGAGGTATGATTCCACGTTGCGTCCCGGGTTCAGTTGTTGTGTAACTCACATCGACAATAGGGCAAGTACGGAACCCACCCAGACACTCGTCAGCCTCTGGTACAGAACAACGTCGACGTCCCTCTCGTGACACCAAGATTCAGCTTGTCCGCTTTGCCCACTGAGAGCAAGGCTCCAATTACACAACGGTATTCGTGCACGGCAGGGCCCTTCTGATCCGCACGATGTGCATTATAAACCATCGGCAGTTTCACATTCAGATACTCCACAGGAAGTCCCTCACCCATCTGCGTCAATTCTCAAGTCTTCTGGCCACACTCGATTGTACTCTTATGAGACTCGGGCTCAGGCCGATCGGCATCCGGCTGTCGCAGAAAATTCACGTACAGATCATGGGGACAATCTACTTGCTGGTCGGCGCGTGTTGATGCACGAGTCAAGTCGAGCGTTGCTCGCTCCAATTTCCAAACGCTCTTACTCTCGTAGGAGCTCAGAAACAGGGGTGGTTATCACAGGTTCGTCATATCCACATAGTCGCCCTCGGTCACGTTCTACGCATCCGCTGAAACACTGTCCCCCCTACAGTCGCTGTCCCACGCGCGGGTTGCGTTCTGTTTCCCAAGGACCGCAAACAAACAACCCTCCTACACGTCCACCGTCCGGCACGCACCATGTTTCATCTATGACTACTCCTAATCCCTCTCCCTCCGCTCATCCAACTAATGGTAGTCCGCCGAGAACTGGTCACGCTCATGCTTCGCAGTCGTCGGTTCAACCTAGTCCCAAATATGCCCAGCTTCACGGCGTGTCCCCCAGTCGGTGATTGAGACGATGTGGGCGGTGGATGATACTCATGCGAACAAGATCGCATCGACGTTTTACAAGCATATGGTGGATGAGTCCGGGCCCGCGCAGCGCTCGCATTGAATAGAACGATGCAATCGGCGAAGGTACCATTCGATCAATGGATTTCCCCATGTGCCGGCAACAAAGCGAAATCACTCGGCATTTCTTCGAAAGGGGATAGGATACAATCTTGGCGGGCGTTGGTAGTAGTTGACTCGTCTGGCCGAGAAACCGACCGGCACAAAGCCCGCGTTATTATACGAAAACACCTGTGCTCCCTCGCCCTCGCTGCTCATATTTACCTCCTCATGCGTCGTACCACACCGACGACGCGAGCCAACCGTATCCCCCTCTCGATCAAGGAACTGGGTACTACGGAGAACACGCTGATTCAATCTCAAAATGGACGGTTCGTAACGGTCGTCGGAGACGGCGAGTACATTATCTACACGGTGCTCGCGTGGAGGAACAAATCGTTTGGGAATGGCCTTATCGTGTCTGTACCCCAAAAAACCTAGGCTGGCCATCCCCAGTTCATATACGATCGCCATCACATATGGCCGATCCCATCACCTTCTTCAAGTTCACCGATTTCTTTCCTGCGTACCTACCTCTAACGCTGACTGTATTCAACACGTTGCTTTCGGAGGGACTTTACCAGTTACCCGGATGCATTCTAGATACCAACCTGTAGTACTCGCTCGAAACAAGTATCTTCTTCTCTCTCACCAATGACACTTAAGGTAGACATCGCGTGCGAACGGGAGTGTTAGGGCTGCGTCTCATCAAATTCGCACAGCGACCACCATGTCCATGTCGGACGAACACGTTCCTCAGGATGACCTGATGCGCGACAGGACACGAATTTCTCATCTCGGACTCCACCGTCTACAATTATCACGACGAAATCGCGCGCTTGCTACGCACGGACCAAACACGTCTCATTGTCAATATCGATGATCTCCGCGACTACAACAGAGGATACGCAGACGGTCTTCTCAAACACCCTGTGGACTTCTCGCGGCCTTTGATGATGCTCTGGTGAGCATTGTCAACCAAATTCACGACGCCGAAAATCACGAACTCGAAGGCAAGAGCTATCGTGTAGGCTTCAGTGGATCGTTTGGTGATCACCATGTCAGTCTGCGAACTCTCAAGGCCGAACACCTCGGAAAGATGATATCCTTGGAGGGTATCATCACGCGCTGTTCCCTTGTTCGGCCCAGAATGCTAAAGTCAGTGCATTATTATCCTGACACGAAACTATTTCATTCGCGCGAGTACCGGGATGCCACAACCTCCACTTCCGATCTTCCCCCAACGCCCACCGTCATTCCACAACAGGACGACGATGGTCACCCTCTGCAGACGGAGTACGGCCATTGCGTCTTCCGGGACCACCAGCGGATCGGCATTCAGGAGATGCCCGAGCGCGCCCCTCCGCGACAGTTACCGCGGAGCACGGACATCATTCTTGACGACGACCTTGTGACAAGTGTCAACCTGGCGATTGTGTCCAGTTGGCTGGCTTTTACCGAAGTGTTGGTGGTGGCTCCAATGGCGCCTTCATGTGAGCATTGATTCACATTCGTGTCCAATGTAGCCCCTTAGACACCCTTAACAGATCTCTTATCCTCGCAAATAACATCAATTCCTCAAAGATAGGAGGTGGAATTGTTCAGACTCCACTGACTGATACCGACATCCGACAAATCAATCAGCTTGCCAAACGTCGCGACATTTTCCACCTCCTCTCGCAGTCACTTGCCCCTTCAATCTTTGGACATGACAAATTAAAGAGGCGATTCTACTCCTTCTCCTCGGTGGCGCAGAGACGAACCTCCCGAATGGGACGCACATTCGTGGTGATATCAACTCACTCATGGTTAGTGACCCATCGACCGCAAAATCACAACTCCTTCGATTTGGTACGGCACCACTCGCAATTGCAACAACTGGACGGGGAAGTTCTGGTGTCAGTTTGATTGCCGCTGTCACCACAGATCGAGATACAGGCGAACGTCGCCCATTGCATCTGGCATCGTCTCCGCATGGACATGGGCCGTCACACTAGTGAGTTCAAGTCTATTGTTTTCTGAATTCCAGTTCATCTTGGACTCGCTAGCTTCAATCGAGTGCAGTGGGATATAGATATGGTATATCCGGGCCGTGGTGGTACGCCGCAGGCGCGACGATACAGGTTCTCTTGTTTGCCCAGTTGGCCGCAAAGCTCAAGTTGAACGCACCGTATGCCCACACCTGGCTCGAGATCGTTGCTACGCGATGGGGGACGCTCGCTCACGGCGTATTCGTGGTCTTTGGATTGGCTACGAACCTCATCGTTTCGTCCATGCTCGTCCTCGGCGGATCAGCAACAGTAAACAGTCTGACTGGCATGAATACCATCGCCGCATGTTTCTTGATCCCTCTCGGAGTCGCCATCTATGTCGTGGTTGGTGGCATGCGGTCTACATTGCTATGCGACTAGTGCGTGTATCTACGACTTGGTCCGCTCTCCGTCCTCATCCACTCCCGAACCTAGCACGCACACATTCGTTCTCTTTGCAATCATCTTGACGTTCGTCTTCACCGTATACGCGACTTCGGGATACATCGGTTCGATCAGTAAAATACATTTCCTCCTTTCGGAGGCCACGCAAATCATGCCAGTCTCTGGAAATGCCGAAGGGTCCTACCTCACGCCCCGCTCTCTCAACGGGCTGATATTCGACGTGAACAACCTCATCGGGAACTTTGCTACTGTGTTCCAGGACCAAGCGTACTGGCAGCGCGCCATTGCCAGTCGGCCGGCCACGACCGTCAAGGCACACTTGATCGGTGGGCTGGCTTGGTTCGCGGTTCCGTTTACGTTCTCCACGACGCTCGGCTTGGCTACAGTTGCGCTGTCAGCTGCTCCCACAGCGTCCTCGCCGACCAAAGTACCGACTGCGAGCGGCTTCGTGCCTCTGCTTCAACCATTGACGCAAGATGAGATCTCGGCGGGGCTACCAGCCTCCTTTGCAGCTTCGACACTCTTGGGTTCGAGCGGTGCGGCAGTGTCGCTGATTGTCTTGTTCTTGGCCGTGACGAGTGCCACGAGCACCAAGTTGACCGCAATCGTCGCTGTTGACGTACGATATCTATGTGGTAAGACCAACTTATGTGGAATACGTACGAAAGGCCTGACTTGTCCCGTAGAGATATATAAATCCTAAAGCCACGGAACGGCAAGTCCTGCGTATGAGTCACCTTGGTGTATGTACTTTCCTCTCTCGGGGCATGGCAACTATTGAACGATGTTCTTGGCAGGTCGTCATCTTTGTCCTTGCCATGGGTATTGCAGGCACTATTTTCCTCTACATCGGGGTGTCCATGGGTGGGCTCTACGTGCGTCGAAACTATACCGCTGTGATGATATTTGAATTGAAATATTATAGACATTCATGGGTGTAATTCTTGGCTCTGGCGTTGTCCCCATTGCGCTCTGCATCGCGTGGAGCAAAGCAAATCGTATCGGATGCGTTGCTGGCGCAGTGATTGGGTTCTTTGCCGGTGTCGCTGTCTGGCTCGGTATCACATCTGCACTGAATGACGGTGTCATAAATGTCAATGTACGCCATCTCGATTCCGTGCATAGTATTCCACTCACGCTGCATTGCTCTTCTATTAGACAAGTGGAGGTAAGATGAATGTCAGAATCGACGAAGTGAAATTCGTACTGATGTGGCACACTCGCCCACCAGGGAATTACGAGATGTTAGGCGGAAACATCGCATCGATTGCCATGGGCGGCACGGCATCGTCTCTGTGATCGTATCTCTGATCGTACGTCGGGTTCTTTAAAGTGTGCAAGCGGTGTCGACCTACTCAATCACTTGCAGTGGCTGGATAACTACGATTTTCAGAAACTCGAGCGATCAACTCTCCTGTCACAAAAAAGACGGTTCACATTGCTGGTGATGTTGACAACGAGAGAGAGATCCCCATGGATCAGTCGTGTCTGTCTCGGACGACAATGAGCTCGATAACGAACTCGACCCTGTCGATCTTGCAAAGGCGTTTAGGTTTGCAGTGTGGTCGTCAATACTCATGGTACGGTTCGCACGATAAGAACATGACGTCGTATGTTTCTGATCCAAGGGCGTGTGTTTCAGACGTTGGTATTCATGGTCATCATCCCCCTCCCTCTGTTTGGAGCATCCACTGTGTACAGTGTGGCTGGCTTCTCCGTATGGGTCATCGTCGGAATCATCTGGGCGTCCTGCTCGGCGTTTGCGGTTGTACTGTACCCTCTATGGGAAAGCAGGGCTGCCTTGTTTATGATACTGAAGGGGATGATCAAGGTAAGTCCCCATTTCCACGGTGTACGAGGGTGAAGGCATCCACAAATGTTTGAATGCTTGGTGCAGCGCTGTCGCGGCCGCCAACCCAATACACGGACAAGTGCGTCACTTCAGAAACGTTGCCCGCGCCCCCTTGACGCCATGTACAGTACGACATCCATGAAGATCCACACAAAAGCATTTCCCTTCCCGACTCGTTCCTGTCTCGTTTTGATCTTCTCTTCATTGTTACCGACGACATCGATGAAGAGCGCGACCGTAAAATTGCAGATCACGTGCATCGGCTGCATCGGTACCTTCCCCCTGGAATTGAGAAGGGACACCCTTACACAACAATCTCACTCAGCCGTTGGCTGTCGATGGGCCAGGTGTCGCTCCGATCGAACAGGAGACCGCTAGAGGCTCCGGCGCGTTCGAAAAATATGATCCACTCCTTCAGGTCGGTTTCACTGCGGCAAAGTCCTGCACTAGGAACGGCGCGGCCAATCATATCGTGAATGTGTATGCAAATCTTCGCAACGAAGAAGAGAGTCTAGCGAATAGGAAAGGTGAACACTAATTCTGTCATATTTTTCAGTGACTGACGCATGGCTTATAGATCGCACCGCTGACTGCGCGTACACTTAGTAGAGACCCTCATTCGTCTGTCGACCGCTCACGCGAAAGCCCGTCTCTCGGCCAAAGTTGGACAGGACGGTGCCGAGCGGCAGAAGAGATAATGCGGTTTGCTCTCTACAAGGGAGTTGCGAGGCGACGCCGGCAGAAGAGAAGGAAGCGCAAGCTTAACCGTGGTGGTGCTACCGCTGGCAAGGGCGAGGATGGTTCGCAGGATAGTTCGGAAGAGGAAGAGGATGACGACGAACAACCCGAGGTACCTGAATAAACGTGCCGCAGGAATTATCGAACGATAGAACACTGCGGGCACAATCGGAGAGCCAAAACTCCTTGTGGCAAGACGACAACCAGGACGTAAGAATGCTCACGAGTTCGACAACCGCGGGAGAGGCTGCCGGGGAGAGCGGCGTGGCACCAACGGTATATTAAACAGCCTTCTCTTCTCAAGACAATTTCTTTGCTCACCCTTCCGCTCCAGACTTCAACTGTTCCGTTCTAAAGTTGCAAACTTGTTTGCCTCGCAACTACAAGACGAGGAACAGATATTCTTGGCAGAGCTCGTGGAATTGGTCAACGCCGGACTGCCGACGGATTTGCTGTTTGGCACTGCTGAAGCTACTGCTATCTGCCAGGTCATGGCAGATTCAGATAGGTGGTGGGATCATTTACAAGGATGATAACCCTTCAGGCGCAGGCCTCTCGTTTGCTTAGGCGGGTGATTCAAACACGTCAAACACGTTGGAAAGCATAGTCAAGCTGAGACTTCAAGGAGTGGGGCGGCCGGGGATGAAAGGTTCTGGGAGGTGGTCGATCGACGGCATACACGGCGGCCCGTTGTCAGGTACGCGAGGCAAAGGATTCGTGGTGTTGGGGACTGGGAGAGTGGGGAGATTGTGAGGTGGATAGACGTCGAGGGCCAAACACGTATGCTTTTTTCATTGGCATTGTCTTGTCCTTCCAAAAGGACCTTTTACTGACGACGTTCATGATTTATTGGTCGAAGACGGGCTCCCTCGTAGCTATCGCTTCAGACGATTCGTTCTACATTCTGCGGTTCGACCGAGATGCCTATAATGCCCAACTCGACGAGGGCGTCGAAGTCACAGACGAAAGTGTTGAGGAAGCGTTCGATGTCGTCTCTGAGGTCTCAGACAAGCAAGTTGACTTGATGATTGATTGAGTATATCATCTAACACTATTTGCAGCGTCCTGACTGCAAAATAGGTCGCGGACTGTTTCATATATATCGCGACGGGCAACCGCGTGAACTACTTTGTCGGCAATGAATCTCATACCATCAACCCTTCAGACACGTACGTTCTGTTTGATATCCCCTTCCCTTGTTAATCTCGTCCTTCCAGCCCGACGTACATCCTCGGCTACATACCAGGACACGCGCGGTCCTTGAGCATGGTCGAGTAGTATCAAACGGTTGTGCTTCGTGGCGACATGGACGCACCTGGAGAGAACTTGCCCACATTGCCCAAGGAGCAGCTCAACAAGGTAGCACGGTTCCTCGAGAGTCGAGGTAAGTCTCTTGCGCCCCGATCTCATTAATTCTATGCTCACATGGCATAGTGCCAAAGACCTCAGGGAGCTCGCGATGGAGGTGACCAACGACCCAGATCACAAGTTTGACTTGTCGCTGCAGTTGGACGATCTCGATGCTGCGTTCGACATCGTGCGCTCGATACCTCGTGCGTTGGCTGTGTGGCAATTCGATCTTGCGCGGGAGACATTTGAGCGAGCGAACGATCTGAGCGCGTTGCTGCTCTTGCTGCCCTCGACAGGCGGTCGGGGAGGACTACAACAACTTGCTGTCACTGCGGGCGAGTCCGTTTCTTTCGATGATGTCCCTGCTCGTCTGACGCTTTGGATTACAGAGAAGAATGGGGTCAATAACCTGGCATTTGCGACATATTTCCAGTCGGGGGATACCAAAGTGGACCTGCTCGTGAAGACGAACCGAGCGCCAGGAACCGCTGCATACTACTACTATGATTTCCGCATCTCCTCTCGCTTTCCCCACGTTGCGACACTTCACACACAATGCTCACAATGACCAGAGGTCTCGGTCAGTGCGATCTCGACGGACACCCCTGGGCGCATAGATAAGAGCGCCATTTTCCACGCACTACGAATCATACGATCAGGCCCACGACACGCTCAAGAGCATCCGTCGATGCCAGCGGAAAGGTCGAGCTCGAAGACCGGGTCAATGTCCGTCCATGATGGCACTCTTGTCTGCCCTTTCCTCGTCTTCCCTGCCCTAGCTCAGCGTCAAGCTAAGAACACAGTCCGAAGCATCTGTATTACCTACCAGGACTGATAAAGTCAGTCACACCATCAATGAGGACGAGCGAGAGGAGTTTACCAACCACACCAACGGCGTACGTGCCCTCACCTTTTCTTGTTCACCAACTCACGTTTTCCTAAGTCATCGAGAACGATCCCGATATCTGCAATCATTTCCCTATCCCCACGGACACTACGCAGCTCTTTGATGAATATCAATGAATGTCGGAATGGCTTCATCCTCTGTAAACTCATCAACGATTCCATCCCAGACGTGATCGACACCTGTGTTCTCGATGCTCGCAAAATACTCAATGCCTTCCAAATCACGGAACAAACAACATCGTCATCACCTCCGCCAAGGGTATCGGCTGTTCCGTCGTCAACATCGGCTCATTCGATATCTCCGGAGGGGGGGAACATCTCATCTTGGGTCTTATCTGGCAGAGAGTCATCCGAACAGGTCTCCTGGCCCAGGTCGACATCAAACTGCCTCCCGAGTTGTACCGCCTCTGTGAGGACGGCGAGACTATTGACGATCTACTCCGTCTGACCCCCGACCAAATTCTGCTCCGATGGTTCAACCACGACTGGAAGGCGGCTGGCTGGAAGCGAAGGTGATATCACTATCGAGTTCCCCCTGACTTTTCTCTTTTAGAGTAAACAACTTTAGCCGCGACGTGAGCGACGGGAAAACTACACTATCCTTCTCAACCAACTCAAGCCCGACGAACGTTCTCGTACTCCGCTTCAAGTAGAGATTTCCGTCATTGCGCCGAACAGGTACTTCAGAACGCCGTCACCATCGGTTGTCACAACCACCTCACCCCCTCTTCTCTCATTGCCGGAAATCCTCGTCTTCAATACCTGGTCCGGTCTCGCTCCCCTTGACGAAGAAGAAGCCAGGGATTATGACGCAGTCGAAGACTTTGACGTCGAAGGCGAACACGAAGCACGCGTCTTCACACTCTGGCTCAACTCGCTCGGCATTGAGCCATGCTCAACTTGTTTGAGAACCTTTGATCATCCTCCAGGCATTCGACAAGATCCGCCTTGGCTCGATCATTTGGTGACGTGTTTCCAAGTCCAAGGGAGACGCTGCAGGGGGCACACTGAGGGCGTCTCTCAACTACGCTGTCGAACTTGGGAAACGGGACGGGATACATCTCGTCGGCATCCAAGGCACCGACATCGTCGATGGGAATCGGACGTTCGTCCCTGGTCTTGTGTGGCAACTCATGCCGTGCGTCGTTCCTTTCTACTTCCGACAAGGTACTCACGCAACGCGACAGGCTCGACGTCATTAAGACGCTCATAACGCTCTCTGGATCTGGGCGTCCCATCACCGATCGGGAGATGCTCAAGTGAGCCAACGCGACGGTCCAAAAAGCGAAACCGATGGCGCGCACAATCCGGCCGTTCAAGGACCCTCGCTCACGACGGGTCAGTTCATGTTTCGGGGTGCACAACTCATATTCTGTGTAGTCCTGGTGCTTCTAGTATCCTCGGACTCTTAATCGAGGTACGTGCTACGTTTGCCTGGTACCCGTTGCGTGTTGAGTTGACATGTGCGCCCTAGAAACTAATTATTCGGTCGTTGAAAATCCGTATGCATGGTCGACTGTCGCCGATTATCTATGGATCGACCAACCGGTGTATGTTGAATTTCTTTTGCACAACTTGCCTTCTTACATCACCTTCAGTGGCACCGGGTTCAAATCTCCGCGTGCTTATCACACACCACGTAGTACCGAATGAGGACCAGTTGGATGCTGATTTTGTGGGATTAAAGTGGCGCACTGTCATTTTCCCAGCCATGCTGACGCATTACAGATGGGTTTCCTCGAAAACTTTCCCGAACTTGCCTCGCGACTTCTGTTTCTCACCGGAGAGAGCTGCGCGAGAACGTACATAGTAAGTGTCTTCGCATATAAGCAAGTCTACGCTATAATCCCTTCTCAGCTCTACATCAACCTATTTCGGAATGGAAAATCCACCTGTTCACTTGGCTGGAATTGCCATCGGGGATGGAACTCTCTAGGAACACGCAAGGAGCCGCCTGTGGTTACCGTGCTGGACATACCCCCAAATCATTGGGTACGATACGGTCTTCGAGAACAGTGCGTTAGAAGCTGGAAGTCGTACGATTTGATGGTGTTGATTATGTGTTCAGGAGTGAACTCTGTGGATATAATCTCACTCACTCCACATCCACACAACAAGCGCCATCTACACAGCCTCGTGTTCAACCCACCCAAGCCATCTCGCCTCACTGACAAACACTCGCTTCATCCTCTCGATCTTCGGCCCGATGCCACAAACGCAGATGCACACATACCCGTTAACAGTCGGGTGACCAACGACGGGGAACTGACAATTACCCGGTCAAAGCATCCTGGGTCCTTCAAACCCCAGCTACTGCTAGAAGGACCAAGATATCTCCAGAAGACAAATATTTGCGAGGCCAGCAATTTAACACCCCAAGCACAACTCCGTCAAGTGCTCTCACAAGACGATGACTCAATCCGTCGCCACCGCCAACGACGCTCTCCACCGCTCCATCACCTCCATAGACTTATGGCGCCAACAGCTCCTCGCACTCAAAGACTCCGAGGACGACCTCGTCGCCGTCCTCCGCGACCGCGACTCCTGTCCGTCTCTCTCTAAAATTATTCATGTCACCCCCTCACCCACCGCATAGCGTCACACGCCTCATCAATGCCTCCAAATCCACCCGCGACGCTCATCGCACATCCCGCATCAGCTCGGCATCCCTCTTATCCTTGACCCTCCCCTCTACCGTCAACTCGAACTGTCTCCGGTCCTGCGGCCACCAACCCGAAATTCGCACAGGCGCAGAGGGAACTACAGGCATGCGAAGCCCATCTCGCCGCCAAGGAACACGAACTCGACGCCCGTCGGATCAGCATCGCACGCGACGGCCTCGGAGCACGCTGCTGGCCCTCATCGACTGCGCTTGGGTATGGGGCGAGATGGGTACACAGAGTCTCAAGGCCCTACAGGTGCTCGACCCCCGACCCGAGTGGGTTTAGTCTCACTGGTACGTTCTGTGCCTATGCTGCCAAGATGCGCTCTAACCCTGTCATGCAGTCCCGAAACCTGCTCGATGTCGCAGTACCAACCCCACCCCGTGCGCTTCTGACAACTCGTCATTCACCCCTTCCCAGAGCGCTTCTCAAACCGCCACCAGGTCCCTCGAGATGAGCCACGAAGGTTCGACCTCCAAGGAACCCGAACGTGCCAGCCACCAGTAGAGCCCGGACCCACATCCCAGCCATAGGCACGCAAGAACGACGACGGTGATCTCCAAGTTGGCATTTCTCACCACCCTACACATTCAATCGCGGCCTCTTGAAAACGGCGATTCCACTGCTCTGGAACTCGCCCTGCAACGAAAACGTACCAAACGCTCGCGTCGACCGGCCCTCTCAGTACATCGCCGAGGTCTCTGACGACTCGGAGGACTCCGGCGAACCCGATGTCAGCGCTCGAACGCCACCGACACTGCTCCCCAGCGAGGCCCACGACACCAGCTCCGATGACGGCGCTGCGCCTGCATCGCCCATGTTTACGTCTTCCGCCGTGCCGCCCGTGCCACACACCGGTGCGCCGGGCGTGCGTGCGAGCATCGTGGCCGTCGATAGTCCGTCCAAGGCACTCTTCACTCCCTGTCTCAGGATTAGCACCGGGGCATGGTACAGGAACAACGCTGGAATGCTGGAACACGGCCTGCCTCCTCCCTTGACACGACGCCGGCGCAAGACGTCGTTGGCATTTTTCGGCTCGATATGTGGTCTGTTTTGAAAACCAAGGGAGGGGGGTCGCATCGTCGCGACAGAATGGGACGAGTCCCTCTCGTCGTCATTGCCACAGGGCAAGAGGGTGCCAGTGGGTCATGTAGATGGACGGACGGCTCAAGTCGAGAGGATTCAGATGGGAGCCGATGCAGGCTCGGAGGATGACACCCAAGGCGACTGCAATGGAGTGATGGTAAATGTGGCGTGAGCACCATCTCGGCATGCCAGCGTATATCTCTATTTAGCTTATCTTTAACTTGTTAGTCCTTACCATGTAGTACTCGGGGAGGACAGCATATCAACCATGACTGATGCATGACTGGCATAATTTGCATTTACACAGTGAGGACTTGGACAAGGGTGAGAGCTGAGATCAAGAATAATAATGATGCCTCCTCACCATGTAAGAGGATGAGCACAACTTGAAGTGTGATACTATATGCCTCTGAGTCAAGTCTTTAGGGCATGCACTGGTGTTCTTGCTAGCCCAGGATAACTATACCATGCTATCAGCAGCCTACTCTACACTCCAGAAACAATTTGATGGGCATTCATATTATACAAGTATAGTCTTCTACATGATTCTGTGACAATCAATTCCAAAGTAAGACAGAACTTTTCAGATATTAGTCACATGCTGTCTGAGTCTCTCTGTTCTATGTTAACTATGACCATATGAACACTATGAAATGACTATGAGAACACTATGGCTACTATGGCAAATTCCAGGTTTTGCAGATGGTGGCCGTCTTGACGAGAACTGACCTGTGTACAACGCCCGAGTCAGTCGCCCTCCGCATGCTATTGCGGTGTATGAAAACTGACGATGTTAGTTCCAAAGACGGGCTTGACGCCCTCGGTTTCGCGACCAGTGAGGAACCGGTGCAAACGAACCGCGCCGCCGTCGCTCCATGGAAGGTCCGTGTGAAGGTCTGCCCTACGACCAGCGGACAGGTGGGGTGTCGACGACAGGAACGAGTCCAGTGGCTACCCGAATATCGATGTTACTTCGGAAGGGTCCAAGTTGGGCTGAGATCAGTGACCTCAGTACGGTTCGCGTCGGAAAAGGTACAAGAAAAGACGCACATGCAAGCTGTTGTCGAGTGCAAGGACGACCACCCTGTTAGACGAGGTCGGGTAAAAGCCAAGAGGGAACAACTCCAAATACGTACGGTGTGACCGAGATCTCGCCTTTTGCCAAGTGAGGCTCCATCGCGCACAACAATGGCACGCGCTCCTTGTCCTGAGACAGTCCAATCTAACCCAACGCGCATGAATCCACGTCGTTGGCGAGAAACACTGCAAGACACACACCTCCTCAAAAGCTTTGCGCCGCTATCGGCACGGAATCAGATCAGACACGATGACGTTGCCAGACACACCGTGACCACACGACTCACAGCAGCACCCTCCACGGTGACGTCCTCCGGATCTATCTTACCCCCGGCAACGCCGTATCACCCGCGAACGCCTTGAGCGCGTCCGAACGTCTAACAAGCGCACACACGCACCCCCGTCAACACTGCCTGGACCACTCGGACGAGACGCAACGCACCGACTGAGCAACACGTACAGATCCCCCGACCGCCCGACGAACAACGGCGCGCAGTAGTGGAGCAAGTTAGTGATGCAGCTGTCGGGCGCAGATCAGATCGGCCGCCGAACGGGTTGGAACGGGTGGGGCGACGTACCTCCTGGTCTCCTCTTTCACGACCGGCAACGTCTCCAAATGGGCTAATACCCGCTCGGTCTGTGGGTAGGGATACTTGAGGAAATTGGACGTCCGACGACCGGAAGGAGGCGAGACGTTGGAGTCGGATGGCATCTGGATGGGAAATGGGTAGAGTGACGAGGCAGCTCGAACTCGTTGAGTGTTTATGTTCTCCAACTTTTTTTGGTTGGATGCGCTGCACTCTGCAACGATCAAGTGGACTGCATCGAGAAAAGTTCTGGTGGAAGGCTGTGTCATTGTGAGGTCTGTCTCACCATCAGGGGAGAAAAGGCTGTGCACGGCCATGGCATCAAATTCAAGGGGCAAGTACTTAAGCCGGAACAGAGAAAATCTTAACTTCCAGATTTACGCTTCTACTTAGTCCATTCATATTCTCTATTACGATGCATGCCAGGCAAGCGAGGGCACAGGAATAATGAGAGGGATTGGGTTCAAAACGACAGACGCAACGTCCAAAAACCAATAATATGAAAAGAGAGGGACGCCAAGGAGAGCGAAATCGACTGTAGATTCAGATGCGGGTGTGAAATGTGGCGCACGGTCGACTTGATGGATATACTATATACGATGGTCGAGCGCGGCTGTCCGTGATGATGAGATTGTGATGGTGAGCGACCAAAAAGAGTCGGCATGATGCGCTAAACGATAAAAAAAGGACGAGACGACCAAATCATGATTTATCACTGCGACAATACCTTGTCGATCGACTCGTTCATAAAGTCTTTGCGTGACGTCAAGTCAGCTTTGGGGAACTTGGCCATGATCGCTTTCCGTGTAGTCCTACAAATAAAATATGAGCACGAAACACTGACCAACGAAGAGACTCACTCCTTCGTCACCGTCATCAAATCCTGTGTACTCAGGTAGGTCTTCAGCACGTTGAAAACCTCTTCGTCCGACGGGTTCGGATTCAGGCTCGGCCCCGAGAACGGACCCACGGTCGTCGCCAAAACGTTGACATACGAGGGTCTCCGCCCCCACCGATCGGACCAGGCGGGTGTAACCCGTTTCCGACCCGCTCGCTGAGAACATGCTCATGTTCATGCCTCCTCCCACACCCATCATCGTCGAACGCGGATCTGTCATCCCGTACATGCTTCCCGAGTGTTGGTATGCGAGCGGTCCCATCATCCCCATCGTCCCTCCATACTCAAAACCTTCCGCACTCCCGGGACCGGCAAGCGGCATGAATGGTATGGCGGGCCGGCCGAACTGGGACATGGCAGGTTGATGGCCGTCGTACATGGAGCCTTGTCGAGACCCCGCATGACTGTGATGCGAAGCCGTCCCTCGCAAGTTGACCGCCGAGCTGTTCAGCGCGTTCGTGTTTCGCCAGTAGCCACCCCCATTCGATGGGCGCGGTGAGCCTTGCCGGGATGGGGGGAACGGGGCCGCGATCGCGCCTTGCTGACCCCCGTCTTGTCCGAGTGATGCGACACTCCTTCCCATGTCTTCGCTTCGTACTCTGAAGCAAGACGTAAGTGACCAAGCAAAAACTGAGACAGACGACTCACCGCTAAACTTCTTGACTGGTATCATTGACTCATTGAAGCGTTCGTCCTCATTCATGATCACCTTCTTGCTCCCTCCATCACCAATGACAATACGGGTATTTCCCCATGAAAAGTCGTCCATGCACCAGAAGGAGTAGATCGGTAGGTAGAAACTGTAAACAGGGTATCTTTTCCAATAGTCAGTCAGCCGAGTCAAGGCGATGATGAAAACGACGTACGAGAGAAGGTGGACGACCATCCAACCCACAAGCATAAGCTCCCGTTTGATAATGAAGATCACCGCCTATCGGCATCGCACTTGGTTCGTTTCGAGCACCCATCAGTATGTACATCAGCAAACCAAAATGGTCTGTAGAGTGCTGGACAGGGCTGCACAGTTTCATAGCTTCCCAGCTAGGTCCAGGCTGGACAGTGCTATGGAGTGCTGGCCAGCAACCCAGTTGCTATGGGTTGCTATGGACTACTATGGCTCTGTGGAGCTGGGGAGCTGTGGTTGCTATGGGTTGCTATGGAACCTGGTAGCTAGCTATGGAGAGCTATGGGTTGCTATGGGTTGCTATGGATTACTATGGAACTATGTGACTCTATGGGA